>VZTL01086713.1:0-32396 GCA_013400535.1 Scopus umbretta
ATTTATTTATTTATTTATTTTACGGCTTGAATTAGACCTCCTAGGCCGACTAGTAAAGAGAGGGTTGGATTTTTTTTTTTTCCTTCTTTCTCTTTTTTTTTTTTTTCCCCCCTCTGCATATGTCAATTTTCAGCATAGCAAGAGCTGTCTCTAATCTTTTCCTACTCATTACACACAATTTTGGAGTCATTTTACCCACAGTGCAGTCGGCTCCTGGCAGTGTGTTTGTGTGCACTGAGGGGTGGCATAATTGTTTATTTTCCCTCCCTGCATAATCCCCAGCCGGCATTGAAACCAAAACTACAAACACCTCCCCGAGGAACGCGGAGAGTGCCAGGAGAGCGCCAGGCTTGCTACGCCGGCCCCAACAGCAAACGCTACGCGGGCCAATGCACGGCCCAAGGCGCAAACTGCAACGGCTCTGTTCCTCCCTCCTCCGCGGTGGCGCTCTCCTCCTCCTGCTACCGGCTGGGGATACGCGATGCAAAGATCAACATCCTCGTAGTGCCTTTTCCACCTCGGTTCTGGTCCCAACTCCAAAGCTAGAGTTGGTTTCTGGGGAACCCAGCAAAGGGCCCTGGCAAAGCCAACAGATCTCGCAACAGCGTTAAGGTAAAATAATACTGCAACTTTCCCGAGCGTTCATTAATCAACTACCTCCCCGTAAGTTGTGCAGTAGGGATAGCAAGTCACAAAGGGAGTACAGTAACAGCACAAGGAGCTGAAACCATCCTGAAAGGTAACAGGTACTTTCCAGAGGAAAGGATTTTGCCATCTTTTGCCATCTTCCACCTTCGCACCCGCAAACTCAGTGGCATTGCTTTCTGCCCTGCTAACGAGACGGCAGGGTGAGACAGCCTTTGTCACCCTGCCAGTCCTGCCAGAGCAGGCACTTCTACTGCGTTAGAGCATCTGTAACTTCTCTTCTGTGTTTGTTAAGTGCCACATGCAGGTAAGAGGCTGTAATCTTTTACTTATTTAAATTTTATAGTATCAATCTCACATTCTTGGCACTTCACAAAATTTAAAGTAGCAATACGTGGCGCAAAAATCTAACTGCTGGTATATTAACTCAGCAGTTTTATAACTGTACACTTCATATAAGCATCACTACCACCCAGAGAGTCAACTGGGAGACAGCCCTTGATAGGGCAGTATTACAGTGGGAAAAATCATCAATGAGACAATGTTTTCACTTGACAGAATATGCCTGTGCATTTTTAACATGCCATATTGCTGGCTTATCCAGCCCCAATTTTAAGCTGAGGCAGACGGATATCAAGTTTTCCGAGCAGAAGGGGTTTACTGAGGTTAGTGTTTAATTGGCCCAGGTTGGCAGCTGTAAACTTTGTCAGCAACTAGACCACTGTTAACGTCCAATTACCTGTTCTCACTGCAGAGGATCTGGCCAGTTCCTATAACTGTGTATGAGGATACATACAAAAATACAACTGTGTTGCTTATTTTGAAAAGAACTTGCTATCAGATTTGCACCTTGCGTTTTCCATGTTATTCCTGCTATGTGCCTATTAAGACAAGACACACACGGGGAGGAGAGGAATGAAACCCTTCATCACCACAGCTACTGCAGCGCAGAGTATCCCTTTCCTCTAGGCGGTTGTGCAACGATCACAACTGACTTGCAGCAGAGCTGAAATCATTGAGGTGATTCCAGAGGGATGACATGTCCAAACACTCTGGTAGGCCTCGAAAAGTATCCCCTTATTAGCATTTCTAAGGGAGGTCACATACTCGCCATGAAAGAAGGGGTCTGGACGCAGACTGCAGCAGAGACAGGAGAAGCAGATCCACTCTGCAATTTTACGGGTAGAAGCTGTCACCGCAGTTAAACCAATCCAAGCTGCCTCCCGAAGACGTGACCTCTTTCTGTCCCTTGCCACGTCCTCCCACTGCTGGTCTGTCCCCAGAGAACCGCTACAGGATGCTAAACCAGGAGATAGTGCCAGCAGGTACACCACAGCGGGGAACAGCGGCAGTGCCCTGAGCAGTAAAAGACAAGCCACTATAGGACAAGACTAAAAGAGGATCCAAACTGATGGTTACCTTTCATTCCACCAGAGAAGCCTCTCCAGTTAGCAAAGACCATCAGAGGCAGCCCTTCTCTGTTAAAGTCGTTGATAGCCTGCGCAGTTTTAAAGGCAGAGTCAGGGAACCACACCTGACCGGCCTGCTGGATTATCTGTTGGGAATAAAAAAAATATCATTAAGCCTTGAAAAACTTACATTAACATAAAAGTTAGTACAAAAATACAGAAATGGATGGAACAAGAGCTGCAATGTGGAACCAACAACGAGGAACGCAGCACATGAAATGCTTATGATCTGCTTGCCCCCCAAATATTGGGACAATCCTTCTGTGACCAACATCAACAGGGGTGTTCCCACTGATTTAGCTAGAAAGAGGAATAGAGATGGCTCTAAGAAGGTGAAGGAGAAGAAGAGAGAGAAAAGGATATGCCAAGGAAAATAACTCAGATGATGAGATGATGTAGGGCCAGAGCTGTGAAATCAGGAAGGAGAAAAGCAAAATGTCAGAGCAGAAAGAGCATGAAACACTATGGTCACAGCAAGGGAACAGGGAAATGATTTTTGCTTGCCACATCTCCTGGGCCCTAGTCCCTGCATCTCACCTAAGTCACAAGAGGAGGAGCACTGCTGGGGAACGTGTCTCCTGTACAAATGGCCAACACAACTGTCCATTCACTCCTCTCAGCCACTGCCATGCATTAGCACCCCATCAAGGAACGGCTATACATTTTGCCCCACATTTGGCACAAAAGAAAAAAAAAAAAATCCCATCAAAACAAATGCTCTTTCCAGAGACATCTGCAGAGGACAAACAAGCAACCGAGTACACATTCAACCTACCTTGGCCTCAGAGTCCAGGTTTGCAGGATCAGCAGGGATGCTGAGCTCCACCGTTCTCGTTTCTACGGCAACTACTCCTACAGGTATTCCGCCCAGCCTGGTAACACGCGAGACAAATCACAATTCATATTTCTATTCTTACACAACTAGAAATTTTTTTCCAGTTTGCATCAAAATACTCAAGGGAGACAAACAGCGCAAGCAAACGGTGGAAGAAGCATCCTGCCCTTTTTGAAGAGTTTGGGCATGCGGCTGGAGAATATCAGAGTAGAATTTACAGTTCTCAAAGCAAAATCTAGTTCTAAAAATTAGCATGGATCACCAAAAATTAAATAGAATAAACCGAAGCACAGATTTTGAACAATATAGCTGTATCTCCACCACCCTTCACCTGGCCACCACACAGATTTTGATACTGACGGTCTCGACCACGAAAAATAAACACAAAGACCCAAGGCTTCCCAATCCCCGTTTTCACAAGCGCTGTCAGCTGATGAAATACATCCGCAGGCTACTTGTCTAAGCAATGCTACGTCTCAGCCACCCTAAACCTCCACCGCTTGCAAAAACTCCCTCTCCCAAGAGGTCAAGGTGAATGACAGGTGAAGGCTTGGGTTTGTCCATCTGCCTCCTCCCCAGACCCTCTGCTGCAGGATGACTACAAGGGTGGGAAGGGTGCAGGGACAGAAGGATGGGTGGGCAGCGTAGGCACCAGGGAGGATGCTCAGCTCCGCTTTCCACAGCCTCTAACCACTCCTTCACACAAAAGGCAATCTCGCTTGCGATGACAACTGCTTACTCCCAGGATGGGAGTCCCAGCAGAGCCTACGCTCTCTCCTCAACCACCTCAAGCTGGATGACACGCGCTGCAGGGAGAAAAAGCGACAAGGCCTATGTGCACTAGGGGGTTGAAAATATTCCCATTCACTATGATTAAGAGTCTGCCTAGAAACCTGTAATTGCAGAAGCCGTCTTAAATCGGTAACTTATAACTTCTATATTAGGGCCCATGTGACCTAATAAAGAACATCTTTATCCAAGTATTACAGTTATTTATTGAACTTGAAAACAGCTCAAAACAACTTCTGTTTTCCATTATACTTCATATAAATTTTATCAGGCTAGCACATGAAGATGCTACATCTTGTTTTATAGTGTGTCCCTGGACAAGTTGCCATAGAATAATAAAAGACAATTTACAGCCAACAGCACACATATTCCAAACATACATACAAAAGATGAGTTTTGGCAGCACTTACAGTAACAATCCCAGAAGAATACATTCATATTTGTTTTTTCAAAAAGCCACTGCTTTTGAAAGGAGTCAGTTTCATTTGTGTTATATATACCTGTATGCGAGAGTCCAAAGCAACTTGGAATTTGTCAGAAGAAAGGAACTGCATGTGAAGCGGAGCACGGGCCAGGACAGAGACCTTCTAGCTTTGCCAAATCATTGATCCCCCCCACTCCCCGGGCCCTGGTATACTGCTTAGCCTAAAAGCCATTAAATAATTATAGGACGTTGTGAGATAAAACTTTAGAGTGTCACGGATGGCAGATAAAAATACTGAAGTGCATCACAGGACATCCCAAGGTTACGTGCTACAACGAGGAGTGGAGTCACCAGGTATTTTTGGCTCCTCTCAACAACGTATAAAGATCGGACAACATTCTGAGTGGAAAGGATCTTCATGGGTAACAGCACTCAGACCCCTGGGTGCAGCAGCGGTCGGAGACATGGAACTCCAAGGCGGCAGAGCTGAGCTGCACCTGCACACGAAGACCCCTCCGGCTCCGCAGCAGTTCGTCTCCGGCTGGGCTTGCGCAGCCCATGCACTACCACATCGCTCTGCCTTGAGCACAGACTCCTCCTCCTGCCCTGATACGATATCTCAGGAGACCGGTATGTTTCTCTGCATCACATTCTGCACTAGGATAGTCCAAAGGCAGTTTCAAACCCATTCAAGACCCTCGAAAGTCTTGAGAATTTTTTCTGAGCATGCCCTTGTATCTGGAAGCCTCCTTCGTTATTATGCAGCATTTCATTGACATGTTCACAGAGCTCCTGATGGCCGTTTTAGAGATGTCCAGAATGGACGCAGTCTCTAAGATGTTGCACATGAGCTCCAGTGAATGCCACCAGCTTTGCCATTTATGACCTCTCATTAGGAGAACTCTGTAGAGCTGTGGTTTTAAAGAGTCTAAAAGAGAAATGGGAGCTCCCAGTGCCAAATACTCTGGGGCCACGCGTGCCATCAACATAAAGGAGATAAAAACCAGCCCTGATTCATGGCTACACTGGGCGGGAGCCTAGTTGGCTATCCCAGCTGTGCTGTGTGTTTCAGGAACAGTGGTGGCTCTCCCTCCCTCCCATGAATGCTCTGGTAATCAAAGACAGCATCACCAGGGACATCCCGGTACTACGGTCAGCCCTCGCGTCACCGGTTTGGTGCGGCTAGAGGCTGATGGAGGCAGACCCCAGGGGTGGCCACAGCATTCCCAGAAGACTGTAAGCATTATCAGGTGATTTGGCTCTGGACTGTTGGCACTGTGATACTGACAGTACGGGAGGCGAAAGATCTGGAAATAAAAGATTTTTCTTTGCTGCGGACTTCTGCTAGGAACTAAGGCACTCTGCACACCCGTCATGCACGGGCACGACCATATCTCATTAAGTGTAACACCTGAAGCTTCCAGGATCCCATTCAGGCACTTCAGGTTTTTTTTCTCCCCTCTCACTTGTTAGCGGAAAAAAAAGAAAAGGCTGACAATTAACCAAAACCACTGACATCAATTAGGAGCTGGGAGTCTGCTGGAGGCAAGAGTATGAAGCTCTGTCTTGAGAGGAGAGCTGGCAGTAGTCTGAGGAATGAGGAGTGACAAAGGATAAGCACGCTGCATTTGGAGATCTCAAGCACTTGTAGTGGAAACTCAAGGGAGATAAATGTACTCTTTCAAAATGGCTTTATTCTGAGAGGAAGTAGACAATCAGATCGGGAAACTCAGTGCCATTTTGGAGGGGGCAAAAAACTAAAGAAACTAGAAAAGAGGTGACTGAGGGGGTTCTGAGCCCAGCTGTGATTTGCATTCTGTCAAAATACAGGATCCTATCTCCAGGCCTCTGCTTCCTGCCAGCTCTGAGAGTTCAGAGACCTGCAACACTGAGAATGACCCAAGCTGCAAATATTTTCAAGGCAGGGATCTAAATCTTGAGGCAACAGGGAACATTTTAGAATCCTGCACAGGTGCCACTTTGCAGCAAGGTAAGAGGAATTAACTCCGCGTGGGAGGAGGTGAGTGCCACAGGTCTCTGGAGCTACACATCTCTGCCTCGAGAAAAACAGCTAAGATCAGGTGTGGCGGGTGCTGGCTTGGAAAAATGCTGCAAGCTATTCCACGCAAACCTCTAACGTTAAGCTCTCCTCTATGCAGAGTTTCTTGCAATTTGCTTTAGTTTTAGCTGAACCTTTCTTGCAAGGCAAGTAAGAGTGCAAAACAACAAACTGTGTAATGTACCTTCAGCCAAGTCAGAGCTGCAGGAAGGCCTCACTATGCAACCATGTACCTAGGGAAGCATATATTGTCTGCCAGAATTTTTAACAGCATCTTGCTTTTTGGCTTTTGTGCATGTTAAAGCTGCCACCTCCAAGCAAAACAGGAGAAATGATCAGACCACGCTTCATTCGTGTGGTAAAGAAGTATCCTACTCAAGTAATGACTTATTTTTACTTATAGCCATCAACTTACAAAGGAGGTTCTAGAAAAACACAAAGCATAACGAAAACTTGATTTCTACAAATGTCTAAAATGCCTTAGAATTTACCTTGCTCTACCAACCACAACTGTCTGTGCCCAGGGCTGCATGATCTCCAGGAACGAGCCACTGTCAAAGAAGCCACTTAGCCACTGTCCTTTTTGACCTAAAGGGAAGGGAAAAAAATGGAAATATCAGAGGAGGGAGGGAAGAAAGAAGAGAAAAACATAAAAGGAGCAACTGAAACTTGCTTAAAATTGCCAACTGGAGAACTTGGCATTGTCTTTTTATTTATTTATTTTTAAATAGATTATAATACAAGGGAACATTAGACAGCTGAGCATTTGTCTGCCTTCAGCCATCATGTCTTATTTCATTTGCTAGTCTGCATAAAGACAGTCATTTATCAGAAAAAGCATCATTTATTGTTAAACGATGGGGTTCGGATAGCAGAGGGACTTCGCACGCTTTTAAATAAATAACTGTTTTTTTCAAGACACTACAAACATTTGTCAAAAGGCAGTAAAGTCATTAAAGATGTTTTTCAAAATGCCTATTTCTATTTTAAAACTTATCTCGCATTTTAAAGGAAAGATTAGGCAGAATCAAGAGAAAAGAAAGAATCCGGAAGAAATTCAGGAACTAAATATACAAATGTCTATGGTATTTCAGAACTAGACCACACATCTGAGCATGTTTCACATATTCTTTTAGAAAAACTGAAATGCAGTACTCTGATACCAAAAACCTACTTACTCCGTAGAAGACACCAGGTGATGCACTTCTCCCTAACCTAAAGCATGCTTTAAGAGTCACCCTCCTGCATCAGACCACCCGCTAGCAGACCTATTCTCTTGCCCAAAGAAGGCAGCGACTTCTCACTGCGTGAGAGAAATCCAGCTGCTCCCGAAGAGCACACTACCAAGATGACTGTGCAGTTCTAAGAGAAATAAACTTTTCCTGACTCTTCTAGATAATCAGCTTCTACCCTGAAGTATGAGGGCTTCATTGCCCTGATCATGCTGACTATGAGCTAGTATTATTTGCCCTTCATAAAGCCAGTGCAGTATCAGACTCGGGGTTCCTCCTGCATCACAAACTCCAATATATTGACAGTACCTCTCCACCCCCATGTGCAACAGTAGATCTGTACGCTAACAATCCACCTACATTCCTTGAAATAACATTCTCAGGATGACAATTACCCCTTCGGGAAGGAGGGTGGCAGTCCACGTGTATTTCTCTACATTCTACGTGTGTTTCTTAAGTGGGCGCAAAAGACACTATGAATGAGTTGAGCCTCACGATGCCGACCTCTGCAGGGGCATGGCACTGTTTCCACTCTCCAGACAGGAGGACCACGGCAGGAAGGTTTTCCAGTATTTCAGCTTGGACCCTACTCTAGTGAACAGGAAGGGCACAACAAAGAGCTTGCATTTGGGCTGACTGCTGATGCTGGACTGGGGAGTGACAAGTAAGGTTTGCAGACAGCTCTCTTTCTGCAGCCCTCTAGCCTGTATCAGCTGTACAGCCCAAAGTCAAGGCATTGAGATACTCTACCCACCCAGACAATTACAGAAATCACAACTCTCTGGGGACACCTGCTTTCTACTGTGGCTTCAAGAAGCTCTGCCAAAAAAAACCCCAAAAAACCCCACAAACAGAAAACTACCAAACCCAAAATCCCTCTCAGCTTTACCCCTTGGCACACAGCTTCTGAAGAATGCTTTAATCTGAACAAGCACCTCTGCTTCTGCAAACCCAAGTCCAAAACCAATTAAAAGTGGAGATCCAAGCAAGCTAACCTCTGCTGACTTAAACAGGATGGAGAGTGTTTTATCAAAACCAAACTTGTAATTACTGTGTTCTACATTCCTTGCCTCTGTGGCCCCACTGTAAAATGTGACCATCCATTTCAAAATTATCTCTTTATCGTGAGCCCAAAGCTGATCGTTTAGATTCTGGCCTCGTGTCGGGCGTCAGTTTGAAGAATATCACGGCAATATCTCCTCTAATAAATGGCTTTAACTTTTCACCTAGGAGATATCTGCTTTAACTTATCACAGGGAATCATCTGCTTTCCTTAACGCTTCCACTAAATTAAAATCTGAAGTCACTCGATTTGGAAGCCAGCGTTAGCTGCACTCAGACAGCTGGATGAATTACTTGAGAGATGATGAAAAAATATTATCCAAAACCAGAAAACTTAGTTTACCACAAATCTCATTTTAGCCCCCCAAACTCATTAATAACAGCAGGCATAATGGTCACCCAGTTTGCAGCTTGTACACAGGCTGCATAACCCCAAAAGCAGGCATGGGGGTTCAGTGGTTTGCAGCATTTCCAATGCAATTGTTCTCCAAGACCTGCAGGAATACTGTCATTCCTTTAGCGTACAGACCCTATGTATATGGACTTTCCTCTGAACCATAAAAAAAAAAAAAGAGAAAAGCTATAAAAGTAACTAATAATTGTCTAAGTGTCCTCAAGCACTCAGAATTTACATGCTATTTTTGTGCGTTATATTTGAATTGTTTAGAACTAACTACTTTATAAACTCTGAAACGTATGCGGATTGCGGACATAAAGCCTTGACAAACAGTCGTGAAACAAGACGCATTATGGCGTATCCTGGCCACCAAAGATCTACGTACTTGGATTTGGGCGTCCAGCCAGCATCCAGCGAGGATCATAGGGAGTCTTGGTAGGAACAAACTCTATGGTTCTGTCTATAGGATCCTTGACTTTGAGGATAGGAACAGGGCTGTATACACTCTAAGGAAAAAAGAAAAATACCGAAGGAAGTAATTCTCCTGCATGGCTTTGCACCAAACACCAGCTCTGAACGATCTGCTCAGAGTCTTCTTTCCCCCACGCTGCACGACCCTTTGACTGACGGGATCCCAAAGACTTTGCAAGAGCCTGAAGAAACTTCCAAGGCGCTCCATACACTCTCTCAAATCCTCCTTTGGCATCATATGGCATACACTGTACTTCATTTGCTCTTGAACTTCAGGCATAGCCAGCATTAGTGAGGGGTTGCAATTTAATTTTTGAAAGGTGACCAGGCCACCTGACTCATTCTATGCACTCTTTCCTGAAGGAAGGTGACCTGCGTGTTCTTGTTGCTGCCTTCCTGGCTGCAGAGCAGCTTACACATATACATCAACTCCTACAAATTACTGCCTCAGAGGGGAACCTTTAGAGTCTTTCCAGTAAGAGACAATCCACTGCTTTCATAAAATCCTGCTGCCCAGAGTACTGAGGGCGGCACGCCAGGGGAGTGATGTGGAAGTACCCAAGGCAGTGCCAGGCGGCCCTGCATCCCAGTTCCTGCAGCGCTTTAAGACAAAAACTACTTTGTGTGCTTCAATACCATAATGCTTAATCGTGAGCCTTGATCGCGAGGCTAAACCATTTCCCTCGGCACCATACATAGAAAAATCCCACAGATGCAGAGAGCCCCTCACCCCCCAAACCCCTGTGAACAAAGCGAATAGGCAATGGCACCTTGCACGCCTGCAGGGCCAGGAATTACCTTTGGCATGTAGGAAAGCCACTGCAGAATAGTGTAGACTCCTTCAAAATCATCACACACCGCACAGTGCGTCACTCCGTTGTTGTGCATTATCTGGATCCCGCCCAGCTGGTTGTTGGAGGTATAAACTTCCCGTCCAAGCACCTTTTGAAAGAAAACCAGGAAAACTGTCAGAGAATGGGATGGGACAAGGAGGTGGCGACGACGGAGACACATACAAGCCCATCCTTGCAGCAAGTCACGATCATTGCCCAACAAAGGATGGAGCAAACCGCTCGCAACAGACCTTCCCAGGCCCTGCGCGCAGGTAAGATCTTACAAAGCGATGCCCAAGGGGAGTGATACAAGTGGGGAAACTGAGGCAGGGGGCAGTGATACGACTTGCCCTTCCCCAAGCAGCAATAGAGCTGATACGTGACCAAGCTTCCCGGGTGCTGACCCGAGCTCAGCTCACTAATTCAAAATTCCTCTAAGATGACTGGTAGGGTGGACCCATTTAAACCTTTAACTGGGGAAAAAACCAACACCGTGCATGAAGATGGGTACAGCAAAGACAAAGCCCCACCAGCTCCTTAGAGAGACTGGAAGGAATATGACTGCTGGGCTTCCAATTCTCTTGCACGGCTCCATCTCTAATCTCAGCCCAGGCACCGCAGCTCTTTTCTCATTCTCCTGCTGTCTCTTTCCATTTGCCCTCTCACTGACTGATACACTGATCTCTCGGTCACTCGGCTTTCTGCTCCACTGAGTCCATATTACTAATAACACCTCTGCCACGGCCAGTTTACCTCATGAAGGCAGGAGCACATCATTACAAAATAAACTCATAACTTTGACATTCTAGCAAATACATGCCGTTTGTTATTTTTATGGGTTGAGTCTTTCTAACGGACAGAGGGCATTACACACCTGCTTCGTTCAGATCTTAACCCACCCCCCAAACACACACAAACAACCTGCCCTCCCCACCGAGCAACCAGCGCAGCTCGTTTTAGGAAGAAGGGATACCCCAAGAGAGGAGCAGCCCGGCGCCCAAGGCAACCCGGTCCTTACGGAGGGGATGCTTGGGTCTGACTCAATCCTCATCCCGACATCCTACAGTGAGCGCTTGGGACATAACTCATCTCACCCACAGCACAGACGAACTCCACATTTCTCAGGATTTGACCTTTTGGGCTGAAAGTAAGAAGGTGTTAAAGGGATATGAAAGTAGAACATTTTGATCTGGTTAAAAAACTACACCGGACCGATTAGCTTTCTTCCTGCACAACATGAGTTACTCACAGCTGGGGTCAGGGAGCCACCGTGCCCATCTAAAGCACTGCCTAACCAGTAAGGCACAAGGCTATCATTTGCTAATTCCAAATTTATTTTTCTTTGGAGGAGAAAAGGCCCGGTGGTCTGGCATTTCACAAAACTCAGCATTTTACAAACAGTGGACGATCCTCACAAAACTCCCTGTGAGACAGATGTCACTTGAGGTTTATGTACAGAAGAAACCGAAGCACAAAAGTTATGCAGCCAGCTCGAAAATTTAGAAGTCAATGTAAGCGTTGTGGTTTTTCACAGAGATGTTCCTGGGCCTCCCTTCTGAGCTCAGACACCTTCATCTTCCTCTAACAAAATCCGTGCCATGAAAAGGCATGGTAGAAAAGACAGCAGCATAGGTTTAGGTTCAAGGAAAGGAAAAGCACAGGCCTCCAGACGCCAGGCACAAACCTAGCTAAACGCTTTCCACAGAGGAAAATAAAAATAAAGAGGATTTAAACTCCCCATCTATGAACTAATGCAAACGTATGTACATGCAAAATGGGCCTCTGCTGCTGCTTATCTAGAGACACTGTAGACAGCTCAGGTTTACCACCGCTGACAGGCAATGAAAACAGTCTAATATACCGCCTGCTCTCACCCTTAAATCCCTTTTTGGAGATCAAGATAAATATGCGGTTCCTTTTCCCGAGTGCTCCAGACGTTTCAGTGAAGTGGCAGAGCATTGTGAGGGGCTGTGCAAATGAAATCCCTCTGTAACACTGAGCGAGCGTAGTATTTACTTGTCAGCGTGTGTCAGCAGAGGCAACGCGGTCCCAAGCTGCATTTAAAAGTTGTACCAATGAGCGCTCGCTGCCTTCATTGGTATGACACGTATGTCCACACATGTGCACTGCTGAGTGCAGCAGGAGGGACACGTAATACGGGCACACCCAAGCTCTACATCTGACCCTGACTTAAGCACAGTCCAAGTGCAAAGCAAGCTGCTCCACTCCCCAGTGCAGAAACCGTGCAGCCAAGGGGTTGAAGAGGCTGTCTTCCAGGGATACCGCCAGGCCGGGTGCTGGTCCCCGAACCTGCTTCTGCACGTGTGCTCTTCTCTCTTCTCAGGAACGATCAGAGATCCTGCCAACTTGTTTCACGCATACAGCTGCAGACTGAATTGGGTGCCAGAGGTTAAAAGGCACTGAAGGGCTAGCCAGCTTATAGACAATGATCATTGGGCTTGAGAAAAAAAAATGAATGCAATAGCTCATCCATTCAGCTCTGCTAACCACCTCATCTCTGACCTCAGAGGACTACATTTTTAAAGGCTGACAAGTAATTCAATCTCCAATTAACAATCTTAAATGGTGCAATGCATATTGCTGTATAAATGTTTCTGCAAGAAAATATCCAAGGGTGAAAGCGAATACATCTGCTGGAGAAGTCCAAAACCGACGCTTCTGCAATTAAAGGATTCAGACATTCCTCAATAAGACACATGGTCAGCAGATGCATGAGTGGATTTAGAAATGTTGCTAAATCAGCTCGACAGGTAACGCTAGAAACAAACTCGTGGGAGAAAAGCCTGCACGGGATTAAACCCTCTATCTGGCACGACCAGGATCTGTGAAATTGGTGAACTGCAAACCCTGAGAGTTTGGGTCCGAGTCACGTAAGGTAGGAGGTTAAGAAGTGGAAGCGGCGTTAGCCCAAGCCTTGCAGAAGGCACCTAACGACCAGCCGCGTGCATGGAAGGGTTACGTTTGCAAAGCAGGCCCTGCCTAGCAGGGAGGTTACTAGCACTCAAGGGAACGGGCACAGATGCAGCTACCAGAATCAGCTGCCATAGACCAGAGAGGAAGAAAGGTCCAGCAAGAGGGGTGGGAAAGAACAGGTTCCAGGATTTTAAAGCTGCGATACACAATACCTGAATATCGGCAATATTTGACCTCTGATCTTGTGCTTAATCTGATGGCAAAAACAGACAAAAAAGAGCAGCTGTGAACCACAAAGCACCAGACAGGAAGCTTCTGGCACCAGAAAATTTGTTTTAAATTAAAATTCTTTCCACCCGATGAAAGCTCAGAAACCATGTTTCTGTCCACCCAGAGTTTGACATGCTACCAGTCAATGGAAGCTGCTGCGGGTGACCGGCCCCACACAGAGATCCCAAACGTGCCCTTGCTGAAGTCTCTAGCGAGGACCCCTCGCTTCTGTCACTACTCCTTTCGGGCACATCATCCCAGTGCCTTTGCATTTGGGATCCAATTTCCTTTTTCCAAGTCAGCAGCTGCAGGTCTGACGTTTCTGAGGGCGGCGCAGCAAGTGCTGCCTCCCTCGGCTGGAAGGTGCCGGCCAGCAGGTCTGCCTTCCCCTAGGCGGGCAGCCCTTCCTTCCCCTGCCGCCCCTTCCAGCGCTAGCACTAGCCATAGCCAGTAAGGCAGGACTGCCACCACCTACCCCTTGCGCATTCGATGCCAAAGAGCCTCCCGGTCACTAGGGACCCCGGCCAGATTCGGGTGAGCCACACGGCCTCCCCTTCCTTTGCTCCTGAAGACAAGCCTTCCGAGTGAGCAGCAAGCGGCGCGTTTAACAGGGTACACGGGGCACGATGCTTCCTCTGTGCCCCCATCTCAGCACAAGGACGAGAACCTCGCTGAAGCGGTCAGAAGGCAACGCCAGCTCTAGAGCTGCACGTGTTAAAGCTCACCCCACGACTGCACGAACACACACTATTTTCCAGATAATGCAACCTCTGATACCACACGCTTACAGAACAGACGGGCAGTATTGCGAACGCTTACTGCAGTTGGTCCTCCAAAAGCCACCCTCCCTGCCGTAACGGGAAACCGCATTTCTTTTTACTTCAGAGGATCTTTTGGAAAGTACAAAGGAGAGCCAGGATTCTAGCGGCCTTTTCAGCCTTTAGAGGACCGTCCTCAACAGGTTTATAGGCATGTCATATGCATATTAATCATTTTCTAGCACTCAAACCCATGATGACCAGCTGCTTTCTCTGTGCTCCTTTTCAGAACCCGAGCTGCTGGTTAGTGGAGACATTCACTGCAAAGCTGGTTTGGCTGCAAACTTGATTGGCTCATATGTTTCATCAAAGATGAAAGATCTGAAAAAATGACAGCAGAGGGCTTGAATGGGAATCATTATGTAACATAAGTGCTGCTATTATTCAGACCATATCATGTGTTTATATCAAATATAAGTGCCAGATTTTTATCCGAATAATTTCAATAATTGCAATTCCCATCCCACAATTTATATTATCTGCCAGAAACCCGAAGCAGAAAAGGCACACGCACATACTATAAATAGCCTATTTTTCATAAACAGGCAGAAATGATCAAAATGAATGTCTCATCAGAAAACACAATGTAGGAACTTAAAACCTGACTGCTATTATGTGCAGTCAAGCCTCAACAGATCTTACAGTGCTCATTTCTATCACTCAGCTCTTCCCCCACGCATATCATGTCATTAGAGGGTAAGACAGCAGCAACGCCGAACAGGAGGACCGAGCGGGGGCAGGATGGCAGCGCGAGCCGCGCTCCTGAGCAGACCCGTTCCCGAGTCTTTAGCCCGTTCGCATGGCGGAGCGAGCGCAGACACCTCCTCTCTGCCTGGAGACGGACTGCACTTCTTGCATTTCTAATCTATGAATGTGTGCAGCTCCTGCACTTTTAATTTACGAGCGTTCGGTGGGGGACCCTTCTGACTTGGGAACATATTGGCTCGGTCTAATGCTTGGAGATTATTAAAGTCAGAGCTATACTCCACTATCAAGTCTACAGATCTTTTATTTAGAAGATATGGTGCTCTAAATGCACAAAGAGCTCCCTGTCACCTTCACATTAAAGCCCCTAGTGCCTGGTAAATGGAATTATATAGCTGTCATCTCCTTTCCCCAAAGTTTTAAGAGTACAATGGGCTCATTTTTTCACACTCCATCCCAGCTTCAGAACTAAGAGACCTACTTTGTATTGATTTAAAGTCTCAGAAATAAATAAACCTGCTTCACCAATGTGATTCACAAGAAATTCATGATACACTATTGCATGATATATTTCAAGCTGTGGCTCCAGCTCTTTTTTTCCTTTGGTGAGTGATGGGGGAGGTGGGAGGTAGGGGGAGCTGGGGGGGAAGCTGACAGCCTGACTGTTATTGGAGATGGCTACGGACTGCAAATCCAGAAGCAGGTCTTGCTGGTGGAGTCTTTTTCTTGCTTTAATTCGGTGAGATCGGAGGGGGAAGGGGGAAAAGCAATTGCACTTCACCTCGGAGGCAGCAGGGGAAGACGCATCCAGATGGACACTGCAACCACAGCTGCCCTTTCTACAGCACCTTCTGCCTGAAGATCCCCAAGCACCTTACCAATACAAAGGGAGCAGGGCTCCACAGCCGATCAGATACAGAAGAGGCATTCTCTCTGTTTGCAGATGGCAACAGGAAACGTTACTGGGAGGAAACAGTTTTTCCACCTGGCAGTAATTGATGAGGATTTTTGAAAATTTCTGGATTGCAACAGAAAATCAAATTTTGCAATCTTGAGATCTGAACAAATATCAGACAGGGTCAAGATGTTTGCTTTTGGCTTCTGAAATATTTGCTGTAGGTATTAGAAATAAAAATTAACTGGGAAAGAAAAGTCAGTTGGGGCAGGGGAGAAGAAGAAGGGGAAAAAAAAAAAAAACACAAAAAAACTTTTCATTTGACCACAAAAATTCCAAATGAGAAATTCATCAAAACTGATACTTTTTCCTGAAGAGTTCCAGTTTCAGTGAACTGGCATTTTCAAATGAAAAACGTCTTGTCAAAAAATTCCGGCCTAGTGCTCCTTCCACAGTGCAGGGAGACTGCAAGTTTTGCCCAAGGTCACTCCAGTCAGTCAGTGGTAAATCAAAAGGACTCAATAAACTTTGCAAAGTAAAATTACAGCCCCCTATTCTACATGGTGCAAACACTCAGAAATCCCATCTGTCTCAGCCAGGGGTTCCTTAATCTAGACACTAGCCCTGTGAACAACATTAATGATTGTCTCCACGATACTTACAGATCTTGTGTTGGTCCCTCCCTTGGTCACCTTCTGGACCCCAACAGAACCCACTCCTTCAGAGATCATCCAAGGGGACAGGCTGCAGTCTCTTTCACCAGGGGAGTGAAACTTTGTTCACTTTGCAGGGTGGGTTTAGGCTTAATCATGAGATAAGTGACAACTCTTCAATGCCATCTCTAGAGTTCCCACTCAAGTGTCCAGAACGGTAGACAATTTCTCTGCAATTCACTGCAGAAAAGACCCACAGGCAGGTCACCCTGCCATCCTCCTTGGGACACCCCAAGAGAGAGGAGGTCAGGACCAGTCGTTACGAGACATGTTTGCAAAGTGCCGTCTTCCGTTCAGCTCTGGTGGAACGTCAGGTACCAGAGTTAATGCTCCAGTAGTAAGGTGCTCTGCAGGATCACCAGGAACTGGGATACAATGCTGGTTATGCGAAACATATAGGGTTTAGCATACACAGGAGTCTCCCTGGAAGGTACTGGAAGAGATTTAGATATGCCGAATATGGGCCACTATGCTAAACTCCTCTGTAGGGGGAATAAATACACACACAGCCCCCACAGCACAGGCACCATCCACATAAACAAACTGATCAAGGTCCATATTAAAAATGATAGAAGGAGGGAGAAAAAAAAAAGAGTCAACAGAAATCTATTAGACTTTCTTCCCTAAGCAAACATAAAGGGACTGATAATGTAATGCCTGGAACGTAAATTGTCTCTAATGGGAACAATACACAAATATCGCCACTTAAAGAAAGGCAATTAAAAATAAAATGCAGAAATGGAGGGTGGTGTTTGTTTATTTGCACTCATCTAAGTCCAGGCATCCATCCTGCTCACATTAATTTCTCTACGCACAGCAAAGACCTTTGTGCTACCAAGACTGCCACCAGCCAGACACTCCCAGCAGCTCATGCCTCTCACTGGCATTACAAGAAATTAATTCTGCTCTCTTCCTATTGCCAAATATTGCTAAACTGACACTGACTCTTACAAGAGCTCTACTCTGATCTTGGTTCTCAAACCAGACTGGCTTTGTTGGGGTGTGAGCAGTGGTGACCTATACCAGGGAGACCTCCAACAGCACCGAGGTCCTGCATCCGTTCCAAGAGAGCCGAAGGACCCAGCCTCCACCCATGAAACCACCCTTGCTCGTACCACATCCTCTGCCATAAACACCCAAGGCACAGCAGAGCGGCCCCTCCTGCTTCCCCCACTGCTGGAGCCAAGAGCGGGGTAACCTTGGTGAGATCCACGAGAGGAACCGACTGACAGTTAAAGCTGTTGAAGTGTCAATTTCTGTTTGACATTTCCTAGACCCTCTTTGATTAGCATTCTCAAACACCCTGCGCCCATACGTATCTCCCTAATAGTCTTGCTGTGCCACTACAGAAAGATTCATATCATGCATTAATAATTATAATGCTTCTTTGAATGACAGGGATGGCACTTGCTGTTCTAACTCACATGATTGCTCTCACATGATTGCTTTGATCTAATCCCAAGACTGGAGTCATCTTCAGCAGATACTGAGGTTGCCTTGAATCTCAAAAAAAAAAAAAAAAAAGAGCTTTCCACATTCTGTAGTTTACAGTAAAACCCCCAAACAGCATCAGTCTCACAGGGCTTTTATTTATTTTTCCTGATTGTGAAATTGAAAGGTAAATGTTACTGCTTGCAATCCTGAAGACCGATCACTCACACAAGACAGACTGACAGACTGCGTAAGCTTCTATTCCTCACACCAGAACTCCTCCAGTGAGCCTCAGACCGGACCCAGCAGCCTCTCGCACAGGCACAGCACACCTGAGCAGCTCTGCCTGTTCCTCCCAAGCCCTGACCCGGTGTCTCACCCTGGTGTTCCAGTCTGACAGCACCCAACAAGTTCTGCAGCTTCCCTCAGCCCAGACCTGCAAACATCAGGTCAGTGCCAGGCTGCTTTAGCACAGAGACCAAATGACATCCCAGCAAGCAGGCAGGGTACGTCCACAGGTCAGTCAGAAGACGCTGAAGAGCAACCAACATCAGAGCGCCATGTTGGCTGAAGTGCCTCAAAATAAACTTGTCTCGCTGAAGAAATTACAGCTGGGGGTATCCGCCATTTGAGTGAGCTAGTTTCAAGCTAGCTCATGCATACGCTTGCTCCTCTGCCTGCCGTACGGATCCTCCCACGGTTCAAACCTACCCCAGATCTACACCAATTGAACCATAGATCTCCTCAAAAGCAGCCATGCTGATCTCAGTTCTGGCTTTGACAGTCAGTACAATGCAGGGCTGAATTTCAAACAGAAGGATATTCTCTTCTGGCCCCATGCAAAGGGGTTGTTGGGGCGTTGGGTTTTAAACGCAGATTGTCAAAACGATCCTTGCAGCAATTATGGTCTGTTGTATCAACAAGTCCTCAGGGACCCATCCACAGTCACGTGATTGACACATATGCTACGCTATCTTGACACGGTATTGCACCTATCATGTTAATGTCTTTACCATGCACAAGCGGTGTCTGCATTAATGAAAGATGTACTCGGGAAAGGTCATTGGACATTTGCTGGTACTAGGCTTAGAAGTTTCTTAGATATTTAAATATTGCATTAGCAAGCCATCAAGTTTCCATGAATCAATTCATCTCACAAACACCCCTTTTAAAGCTGTTCTTCAAAAACATTTTCTCCCCCTAAAAAACCCACCAATTTACAGTGCCAGAAATAGTGCATTACTAATCTGGCAAATTGGTTCCTGAGCTCTTTCAGGTCTAGAATAGGTTATACGAGCAGACACATTGTTTAAATTAAGATCAGTTTGAAGGCAAAAACCTCCACAGAAAGAAATTCTGAGGATGGCATTACCTACCCTGCCAATCCACCACTGCTGGCAGGTACTTTCCATCTGATGAGTTCAAAACACATTGCAAATACCAAGAACTAAGGCTTCAAGACCAAGCTGTCAGCAGGTAACTGCCATTATAGCCATTCTGATCAAAAATGTCAGACCACAAGCAGGCAGGCAGCTGGCTGCAGACTGGGAAATGAAGCCCAGAGTTCTGGTTTTGAACTGTGCTTTAAACATTTCATATTTCAGTGGTTTCTGACTCTTCATCTTCACTGCCTCTTTCCCCACATGGACATATACTCCTGGCAGGTGGTATTTGTCAAGCTCACGTTTGGCACACTTGGATGTTCTTGACAAACCAGGCCAACGGCATGGTGCCAGGGGGCCCCAGGGACGAGCACACCGGAGGACAGGTTGAGGGCCTGATGCATCGTTCAGGCAGGTCAAGCCTGGAGAGCTTAGGGGAAAACAAAGCTAAATAGGAGGGAGAGGAAACAGAACAGTCTGCTGGTTAGATTCTTCCCTTCAGCTCCAGAAGCGAGGACCGCTTTAGACATCCTACTGTGAATGCAGCGGGTGGGACAGTTCATCATCACTAAGAAATTGAGCTGTTTGAGATACCAGGTAGAACGATCTGCATAACTAACTGAGGTGTCTCAAGTTAGTAGTGGTTCCTGAAAATCTCTGCTAAATCTGCCTTCCCTTCGAAAAAGCCTAGAACGTGTATCTGTAGAGAAAATGTGATTGAAAGCCAGTATTTGTTTACATTAACAAAATAGTCTTAAGGACAGGATTTCGTTTAACCACAAAAGACAAGGAGGAGCAAACTAATTAAAAATAAGTCAGCAACAGACTTGGGAACATCCTTGTGAGGACTGAAATGAATAGTCCTGGAAGCTTGAACCATGTAAGCAATGCATAAATTGGGGAGTGCTGGGCTCTTCGGTCTCACTTCTATTAAAAAGAAACCCAATGGAAGTTAACCTGTTCGTGCACGGCGGCAGCACGTCACCCATCTCATACGAAATCACACCATGTTTAGCTTATGACGAGGAACGGGAGTTGAGGGAGGTGGAGGGACGTACGGGGGTGGAAAAAGGGGGAGGCAGGGAAAGTTAAAAAAAAAAAATAAAAATCTCTGCCTCAGCAAAAGTTTTCATTAAAATTTTAGACAAATGATCTCTGTGTCCTTCTCCCATGCTGCCTGGGGCTCCATGCTATTTCTATGCAAATAACAACCTCGTGGTTTATATCTTATTATTTCCACCGGAGCTGCGGCGACATGACCCGAGACGTGTGTGAGGTAGACAGCGAAAGAGAGAGAGGGAGAGAAAGAGAGGGAGAGGGAGGGAGAGAGATGGAGTGGCTGCTTGCTGAAGTGTGAAAAAATATTGTCAGGAGTGAGCGGCAAGAACAAAAAAAAAATTGCAGGGATAACGTGTTTATTTCAGCCCCTCTCCCCATGTGAACCAGCACCTTTTAAAATTCATTGGGCATCAGGCGATCATGCACAATCCATCTGCTTTCACTTTATCATTTGCATTTCATGCCTCCTGGCTTTTGATGTGCTGATACTTTGATGCAGTCAGGAGACGCGCATTATCATTATTTCAATTTTCAGGGGGGTCAGCGGGCTCAGCACAGGCGCGCGCACACGCTCACAGGAGAGGAATGAAATGTCATTTCCACCTCTCCACCCCCTGCTGAAATGCAATGGTGAAGACAAAAGGGGTACAGATGAAATGCAGCCCTGGTGCCCCACATACCGAGCACTGTCCCCACCACAGAGCATCACACCTTTTCCCCAGGGCCTTTCCCTTGCCCATCGGTCTGCACTATAAACAAAGACAGCTTAATCAGGAGCAGGGGGAAACCTTGTACAGCTCTTGTGGAGTTTCTTGTCACCCCTGACAGGCAATGGGGCTGAGAGAATCCTTAAACCTGCCTGATATCAGGTGTCTTACAGTGATATGCCTCTCTACTTACAAAGCAGTGACACGGAGGCAGCGAACAGCCAGCACGTGATTAGGCAACCTCCAGAACCAAACATTAGCTTCAGCTAAAAATTACCTTGACCTTGAGCTCATCGTCTAAGTTATAGGTTACAGTCTGGTTTTGGCAGCTGGACCTTTCCCTCTACACCTAAACCCTCAGGCTGGTTTTACATAATGATAATGAACAAGACCAGCAACAGATCTCCTGGCACGTAATGTTTGTCACGGTCCCCCTCTGCTCCCCCTGTAAATTAAAAAGAATCCAGTATTTCACATATTTTTTTCCACAGGAAAAAAACAAATTAAAAAAGCAACTTTCCAGAAAAAACCCTCCCTGCTCTCTGAAAGCCTAATTGTCTCCATTGCTGCAGAAACATTTTTTGCACTGCACATTCTCTTCTTGCAGAGAGAAGACATTTTGAAGAAGATGCGTTTGCAGACACAAGACTACATGTAAGCTCTGTACAGCATCCTCTATGAAGACAGTATGTAAAAGTCAGCAATGGCGAAAATCGTCCCAAATCTCTGACACCTAATTGGGAAAAGCTAAAGGAAAGCAACTATGTTAGAAAATGCTCAGTTCCAACTGTCATGCCAGGTAGCCGTTTCCATTTATTTGTTTTTGTTTCAGTCATGATCTTTCCTCAAGACCCTGCCAGCCGGATTGGTGACCTTCTAATTCCCACGAAGTAAAGCACTGACTTTGCTGCACAGGGCTCTTCTCACCATCTGCTCTAAGGGAACAAGAAGCAGCAAGGCTCACTTGCTCCACAGAGAAAAACGACAATAGGTTTCCACCATGAGACCCTTCTGGAGTCTTATTCACGTGAATGAACAAGAATATAATATATCATGCCCTAACGGCCTCTGCATTCCTGCAAGGGAAGACTTCGCTTAACTGGCCCCTGGCTGATAGTGACCTGACTTCTAGCCAAAAGAAAATTCAAACTGGCCATCTAAAGTGAAGGGACAAATGTTTAGCAGTTTACATACAAGAACAGGGAGACAGAGGCTAAGTCTGAAGTAGCCGCTGCCTCCATGGCAGGATGATGCAAATGCATTGGTGTTCACCATTTGCTTCACACCCTCCTTAAGATCTCAACTGGACTGAGCTTGGACATTTCAGGTCAAGCACCGGATGTCATTTCACTACTTCAGACGTACTTCTGGGACACAATTATAGCTGGATCCGTTCGAGAAGCCCTGACCAGAACTGCAGGGACTGGCAAATGAAGTTCATACGAACTAGCAAGACACATCCTGCAACATCCAGGTGCGGATGGGGATTCCCAGTCTCCCCCTATTCAAGGACAGGTAAACTTATTGTTGGGCCTGGGCTTGGCTGTCTGACTGAGAAAGCTGGATAGGACGCAATATGTTCCTCCTTTGCCTGACCTTTAGGCAGGTAGAGGTTAGGTGGCTACATAAAAATATATGCCTTTCCGACAGAGCAGGGAGGAGAGAAAAGGACACATGGTGTTGTTCAGCCCACTGAAATCCTTGGGATGGGATAAGTCACCAGCAAAAAGCACCTCCTTCTGCCTACACCTGCTGACAGATGTCAGGTGCTTAATTTAGACTAAATCCTTCATTTTTAAGTGCCTAAAATTTAGTGAGATTAATCTGGTCCTACAAAAACAAACATTCACTGCACGGGTAGGGAGTGCAGTTAAACCTGGGAAGACGAGAGGAGAAGAGGAGGACTAAACAGACTGGCCCTGCCATCTGGGAAACTCTGCAGGGCCCCGATCCCCAACAAATGACAGCTGGAACCAGGCAACTTACTCCACTTCAGCAAGCACTAAACTGACTCAATCTCTTTTTAAAGGATGGATCTTCAAATGCCTCTTTTCCTTCCATTGATGCAGGTGTGTGTGATGTGTGTAAGAGATCTAACTGAGGGTGCCGCATCCTAGAGTTGATAGGATCAATGCTTCATTTTCTGCAGAGCCCCCTTTATTCAGGGGAATAATTCAACGAGAGACTATTTTCCTTTTATCTCCCATTGTCAGGCAGGCACTCCTTGAAACGCAGCTTGCGATGAAGCACAACCACCCCAGGTGCTGGAGAGTGCCTGAGAACAAAGCTGCACAATGGGGAAGGGCACTCGCGCCCGTGCAATCCCAACTCCCACGTAAACAAAGCCCTCAGTGAGAGGGACAAGAGCGGAGTCGGCTGCGAGCCGTGTCTGCTGCAGACAAGGAGCTGGAGGCTGTGATATTAATAGGCTTGGGGCAGCAAGGGAGAAAAACCGCCTCTGGTGGGGAGGAAAAAAAAGAAAAAAAAAAGAAGAGCCACTTTAGCAGTGAAAGCAGTAAGTTTTCTTACAGCCCGAGTTATCCTCCCTGCCCCCACAGCTGAGATTTCCAGCAGGTCTGACCCCTTGCAAATCACCATCCACACACTCTTTCTCAGGCTTCAGTGCTCCCCCAGCATTAATGCAATGTTGTGGGTGGCTGGAAAGTTCAGGGTGACTCTGGCCCACGTATTTTGAAACACGGTCTTCCAGACACTGGGAACAGCCCTGTTTCCTCTATCACAGTACACAGTGGGTGGGAGAAGATGCTGCCCAGTCAGTGGGCTTCTCCACTCCTGTCATTTAGTCATCGCACACAACCTATGTTAAAAGCTGCTTCTCCTTCTTCCCCTTCACCTGGTTCATGCTCAAGCCCTTAAATCTGCAGTTCTGCCTAGGTCCCCTGCCAATCTCCAACCAGGATGCCTGGAATAGTGCCTCTGGCTGTCAATATGATGTTCTTGTCAAGAAAAACAGGTGCATGCAAGGACTGCTTTCTGACCAGAGAGGAAAGAAAAAAGAAAAAGACTGCAAAGGCATGAAAATTTCGCAGCTGCTGCCCTGTGTCAGTTTTCTCCTTGATCGGGAGGAGCCCGAGAAGGGAGAAGGCAAAGGGGACCAAGCGCCGTGACAGGTAGAGTGGCGGCAGCTCCTTGAGTCTCCAGCAGAACTCACAGAAACACTAACTCGATTCACATAGCTCTGAAGACTGAAATGCACAGACTTACTTTGTTGAGGGCTCCACAGCCAGTCAGGATTATATGAGAGTTCTCAACCTGGATAGTCCTCTGACCTAGCCGAACAAGGTAAGCCCCAATTCCAATTGCCCGACATGTAACCTTAAAGAAAAAAAAGAAAAAAGAAAAAGAAGAAATCACATTGATTTCTGTCTTACCACACAGCCAAAACCTATCGATTCAAACATCTAGATAAAACTAGGCATGTCTGTATTACAAGACTATAAAATCTACTCTCACTGCAAAACTCCAGAATCTATTTTTTTGTAGAACGCAGTACCTGAACATATGTGTATTTTATTTAAAAAAAGAGAAGCAGGAACCTACAGACTGAGCAAACATGAAGCCAAATGACTGTTTTCTACAACTGTTTTAAATTTAGTCTGAAAGGGACCCAGCCCTGTAATGGTGCCAGTAATGTTGCTCAAAGCCTACAGGAGCCAATTTACATCAACCAGAGGTCTGATCCCAGATGTATCTTCTGGATATCATTGCAGAATTTTTAGCTGAAACACACAATACAGTTTGAAGAACAGAAAGCAGTGTGGGATTACCAAGTTGATGGTGATAATACTGTCATAGGCTAAAGATGATTCTCCAGCAATCATGCCAGATCCTCTGAGGTTCTCTATTCCAAGCCCGTCTTCCTTTCCGATAATATCTGTTATCTTATACCTGAGGGAGACACATACAGCCTTTGAGTCACAAGGTCCAGTGATTTGCTGAATCAGTTTGCTACGAAGAAAATGAAAAGTGACTAAATATCATTAAGGCTCCAAAGAGTAATGCGCATAAAACCTGGGCAGGACCTGTACATGGGCTCATTCTGCAGCCTTGCTGAGCACCATGGAACAGTCCTACATATGAGCAGCCAAAGCAGCACTGCAAAGAGGAAACGCCAAGGGAGAGGAATGCCCATGAGAAGTGTGCTTCTGTCATTCCCATAGGACGTGAGGAGCAGGCTGATGATAGGAAAAAGGGCAAGAAAGGAAGAGGATGCAGCCAACAGGAAAAAGAAACAGAACAAGAGTATAATGAGGCTCCTACCTTTTCTTTACTTCCTCCTTTCATGCTTTCCTTCCCCAGAGCGGTCCCTTCTTACTCAGTGCTCTCAAACTGGCTTCTGTCTTTTCCACCAGGCCCTTGCTAAGCAAAGCACTTGAGCATGTGCTTAAGTGCTTCACTGAAGAGAGCCCCTAGCTTCCCCACCACAGAGGCACGCACACATCCCCACACCCAGCACCATCCTTTTGTTCTTCCAGAGCCCGCCAGTCTGCAAACTAGGCATTTTTTTCCCCTTCCTAAGCACATCCTCCTCCCTCCACCCAGGAGAACCACTACAGATGCAGTCTAGCTCTGAAAGCTTCTTTGCACCTCATTTTCAGACGTGCTACCTCTGGGATGCAGCTGGGAAGATGCGGACACCTAGAGTAGATGTGTGTGGAAAACCATAGGCTATATAAGGCAGTTTAGTGCAACCACTGCAGCCCAACCCTTCAAAACGCATGGAGGGCTTAGCCTTCACTCAGGAATTCTTTTATCCTTTCTACAGAGTTTAGCAGAAAAATAATTTTTAAAATTTAGACTGCAAGTCTTTGGGCGAGGATCATTGTCCTGGCCATTCAGTGTTTACCACTGCAGGACCCTCAGTCATGACTTGGGTCCCTAGGCAGTGGAAGTCACCATGGCATTACCTCAAACAAGGCATGTCATGATACGAGCTCTAACTCTCTTGTTCTATGCCCTGACCACACACAGCTATGGCTTTCTGTATACCTGGATCCTGAAGAATGTCCTAGCTGAAGACAAGGATGTGACATGCATCACCTTGTATACCCAAGGATGAACAGAAAGGTCTTCATTCTGACCTGTCTGTGCTTACCTGGACTCTCCATTGTCCTCCACGTGTTCACAGTGAACTGAGTTCAGGGCACTGACTTTCTTATAGTCTTGAGGAGTCAGGTACAAGTATTTGTATCCCTGCAGGGAAAAACAGTTCATTGATCTCATTCCCACCTGTACTCCCTTCCCGATCCCCAATAACCCCTTCTAAAAAAGAATGTTTCAAGGCAGCAGACTTTAATTCCAGATAGCGATAAGAACATCCTCTCTTAACATCGGAGCTCCAGGTGAGGTCAGTGTAAGCTAGGGAAGTCTTCAACATTTAGCACTAACTCATTCTGGATGCCAATCCTGCTGCCTGAGAGATCCAATATGAAGGAAAACTTTGGACCTAGCAGTCTGGCAAATATCTCCTCTCATGTCTATTAAAAGAGGCAGTATAAAAATAAGATTCTTTTGTGAGCTACCGCAGAGTTTCACCTCTGATTCCTGTGCCTCCTTACCTTGTATGGGTCATCTGGGTCTTCCCAAGCTACGTGGAACATGTGCCGAATCTCCTCAGCCAAACCAATCCTGGCTCCGCTGTTGGCAGCCACGTAGATACGGGGGATGCCATGTGTTCGAGCAAGCTCTGAAGCCCTCAGGAACAGCACGTCCTCTTGAGGCCCAAAAGAACCTATTCGGTACGTAATGTCATTGCCAATGACAATGATATCGCGGCCTTCTGGATACTCAGGGGTCTTCAGAGTCATCTTCCAGGCCACCATCCCAACCTGCAATCAAGGAGAAGAGAACAAAAAAACCTAAATGCATACCTTCAAGATGTGAAAGAGGGGAATCACACCGGGGATGTTTTTCTTATGTGTGTTGCACTTTGTATTTTTCTTTGGGAACTCCGGTAACAGCAGCTCTGATACACGCTGTCAGTGTAGAGCACAGCTGGCAGGACTTGAACCTTTCCACACTCGCTGGAGCACATCCTCCATCGCTCTCTCCCCACCCAAGACACTAATACTGGCCCTCCCTCTCCCTATTCAGGGATTTGTCACGGGTCCAAAACACATTCTGCAAATGCCCCGCTCACAGGGTGCTGCGTTTATTCTGTGTGCCAGAGCTCGCAGGGTGAGGATGGATGCGCTGCTGTACGGGACTCCTGACCAGCTGCTTAGGCTACCCAGAGATCACCCCAGAACCTTGCCTCCCTGGTTCTCTCTCACTTTGCCCTCATTTTAATAATCCTGTCATTTTGTAACTACCTCATTTTTTTTTTTCTGACCTTCCTTTCGCTTCTCCAGCTCCTCCCTTTTTCCTTCCCATACAGCAGTTTCTTTCCAAACCTGCCTGGATAAGCAATGCTTTTTGCTGCATATTTTTCTTTTTAGAATCACAGGATGATCTCTTCTGGCCCATCTTATGGAGATCAGCAACGTCTGTAGCCTGCATCTCCCATCTCTCAGCTGCCGCCTATCACCGCACTGGGGAGTTGGCCATCCTGGAATGCCATTAACAGATGGAAATAGCAGCGTCCCTTGAAAGCCACATGCATCACCCAGTCTCCGCTTGCCCAAGGATCATAAGCTCTGAGTACACATTCCTCAAGCCGATTGCACAGCCTCTGCAATCAGGAGGGTTGAAACTCTCATTGTGAAGACTCTGAATTCTGAACATGATAACTAGAGTAGGAGGGGGAGAGGGGAGAAGCAGCAGATAGATATGTGCCATTTAATCCAAATCAAAATGGCACAATACACAGTCGAGATCCAATCAGCATCTGCAATAAGATATGCCATAATAGGCTCATTAAAAAAAATAAAAAGGCAGAGGAATTAATCAAAGGGTCATTGGAAGCAAAGCAGGCAGCAATCCAAAAATATTATAGCCGGCTACCGGCAGATTCTTCCCTTGCACCTCCCCTTTCCAGAGCTGAGACTGCAAGTTAACAGAATGATGGTGTTTCAGTTCACCTTCCTTGGTCTCAGTTTCATCCGCTGCTATTTTGACTGATACGTTGTAAGGGATTAATTTGTTTGTCTCTGCGTATTTGCAGATTTACAATTACATTGTAGCATTCAACAGCAGTGTTTGGAAGAGAGAGACACTGCAGCAGTTTCAAAGACAGGAGCATAAATCCCCAAAAGTCAGTGGGATGCTTTGCTAAACTACCAGTATTATTGCGAGATTAAAGGGGAAAGCTGTAATGTCGTAGAACAAGTGGATGCAGCTCCCGGTCAGGCACACGGATCAAAAGTGTGCACAACGAGATCAGGGGTCACAGAGACAACCAGTCCAGAGCCTGGAAGAGCAACCTAATTCATCCCAAACAAACCTACGTAGCTGGAGGGGTTCCTTGGACTTTTGCTCTTCTACTGCTGGACTTCCATAGCAGAAAAAGGAAGAATAATGGCAAAAAAAAAAAAAGAAGAAAAGTAAGCTTTGTCCTCCTGACCTGACTGTTGCAGGAAAAGAAGATGCCAGGGGCTAGATACTGTGTCTCTGTTCTAACTCTCAACTGTGGGCAAGCTTGCAATTGGAAACAGCAGGTTAAAAACGTCTGCAAATCCCAAGTTAAAGGCTTCAAGACTGGCCTCTAAGAAATAAGGGATGCCCATCTATGCCCCGTCACCTACTGCAGCTCAGGTCTTTATCATATTTTATAGGCTTTGCCCCCCCCATACCCTCCGCTGTAACTAAAATCCTTAAGTGGGCGCTTACCAAACCTTTCTGACACCACCTCGGAAACCCGCTTTAGTTATCGAAAGAAACCCACAGGGAAGATGCGGTAATATTCTCTTTAAAGCTGCACCATAAACTTCTTCCAGAATAGCACAGAACTAACTCTAATTTACAGGTTTTTGCCTAAATAGTTGTTTCTTTACAGCTACACTGATCCCATCAGACAAGACCACGCCAGGAAGCTTCAAGCACCATCAGATGAACACAAGCAACAGGAGAAACGCTCCGGCTTTGCATTTGCTAAGCATTTGTCACCGCAGTGAACTGCAAGACAGAAGGACGCTGCGGGAAACCTACACAATAATCACAACATACTGAAAGGAAAACCCTAGCACCCTCAGCTCACGCGTTAGGCAGATGAACTAACGCTTGCCCCAGGGCTCAGGGCTAGTGGCCGAGCTCAGTTAGTATCCAGGACTGGTCCCACACTCTGTCTCGCCTATCAAGATGCAAGGGGTTTTCCTCGCTGTCATCAGCTTGATGGTTTTTGACAGTACAGAAAACAGGCAAATTAAAAGCATTTCCTATTTAGAACACTCAAGTCATAACAGAAGTCTTGGGTTCCCTAGCCCGAGATCGTGAATCCTCTACATAAATAAAATCCCTTTTGTTAATGCTTGCTAGTAGAATAGCAAAAACTATCTAGCCAGGGCATGGTAAACACAAACTCTGGAAAAGTTTACGGCTGATAAATATCGAGCGACCATATGCAGTTTAAGAAAAATTAAAGTGCACCACTTTACTAACTTGTGTGTCTTTTTGCCTCCCCAATACATAGTGTGTTTTGTGCCATTTACCCAGTAATAAAAAAAAAAATCACAGGGCACAACTAAGGATTTGTTCGGGGGTTTTTTGTGGGGTTTTTTTGTTTGGTTTTTTTTTTTGCTATGAAAAATGTCGATTCCACTTAAATGTATGGGTAGTGGAGGATAGCTAGCTATTTCAGAATAAAAAAAAAAAAAAAAAGAGAGATTTTTTAAGTTAAAGGCAGCATGCCAAAAAATGGAGAGTTCACAGGTTAATTAGACAGGCTGAGCTAATCACCTAAGAGCACTGTCAGAACAATAATGGGTGATGGTAAGCAGCAGTGGCTTCAAAATGGGCTCTTTTTAAGAGGCAGCACAGTTTGGAAGTGCTTCTCCTGCCACAGCTCTATTCCCAGCACACCCAGGAATGAAGAAGAGAGGGAGGAAAAAATAAAAGCAGGAACCATCTCATTTAACTGTTTTTATGTTGGCAAAATGATTTGTGCCACAGTATTTCCATAAGAAGTGGGACCATTATTCTCCTGTAGGAACACATTTGGTTTGAAAAGTATCACTGGACAGAACGTGAAAATCAAACCAGATGAATTATTCACAACCTCCGATCAGAAGTGATCATTATTTCTGATGTTCCAAACTGTGATTAGGATTCAGTGCTCAGATGTCATTTGCTCCCTGAATAGCACCAGCAATGCGGAATTGCATGACACATATATATTACACACAAGTTTTTTATATATATAATTTTATACACCCCTTCTCCCACTAGATCTTTGGCTTAATGTAACCATTAACAGATAGTAAAACCATGATATTAACTAACGTTCGTTTTCATGGTGCTCATAAATGCCGTTAGTTTGACACACAGTGTCAACACTAATCATGGCCTAAAATTAACACCAAAATTGACTTCAACATTAATTGCGCTATCGATGCGAACAGTAATACACACACTGATGCAGTTACAAATTGACTGCTAGTGGCAGCCGGAGCTGTTGACAACAGGCACCGAGGGGAATGGGGAAGAAACCGATCCCGGTCTCCCTCCTGAAAGCACAACAGACTCCGACCGAAGGACGGAAACGGTGGCTGGGGTTCAGGCAGAGGGAGCCTTTCGGCCTCTTTCCAGCACGATGGGTAATTCCCGGAGAAGCGTAGCTGACGGAAAATCTGATGTAAACGAGAGCAGCGCATTATTTGACAGCATCTACGCTTCAGCCATGCCAATCGTCCCGGTGCATTCTACTTCTCTCACAACAAGGATGATGCTTGAGCCTAGGTACTTCATGCCATGTTTTCATTTTATTTATTTATGTCCAAATTTGGAAACCTGAATGCGGGTCTCGAAATCTCCAAGTAGGACAATTGAACTTTCAGAACCCCGACAACAATTTTGTCTCGTGCCTGTTCTGTTGCATCTGTATCACATGTAAGTTTTATATGGGAAAATAAATCTATAAAACATGAATACATTTGGACGTCGGTATTTATTGCAGACAAATAAGAAAGGAAATGCAACAGTTGTAGTGATCTAGCATGCGAGCACTGGAAATGCCAAAGCTGAACATTAACGAAAGCGCATTTCCCTCCTGTGCCCGCTCATTCCGACATCGTTAAGTCAAGGAACACGCGCTTTATTCCCCCGTCACCACCTCTGTCCTTTCTGGAGGTAAGCCAGCGCCCACTGGCCCCAGGATGCGGACTCACTCTGCTGCACAGCTGTGGACAAGGTGTGTTTTGTAAAGGGAACAGACATCCCCAGAAATGTGACTTGATGCAGATGCAGCAATTTTGGTATCGCATCATTCGAATCTGATGCCCAGAACTTCAGATCTAAAAAAGAGACACTCCGCACCTATACTGTGACCAAAAGCTGTAACATTTTTCATCTTCAGCACGAACCAACTCCCAGAAAAAGGGCAGGACACACATGGTTTGCTAGAGGCATTCAGACTTAATGCCTTGACAAGGGTGGAGTGCCAAAACCCAGGATTCCTTCATTCCCTTCTTGGCTCTGAAAAAAGGTGTCATTTAGCAACCAAAGCAGTGGTCGCAGGCGGCGCAGCCAAGCACACGTTGGCACCGTTCTTCTGAACGGCACGCGGCCAAGCGGATGAGAGGTGGGAAGAAACGGTTCCAGGATGAGACGGGGAAAAGGCTTGCTCAGTAAAAGGCGTCGCGCAGTACGGCGGGCTGAAGGAAACGTGAATTCGTACTGTCTCGGTTCCTCGCACCAGACCAAAGGGCACTTGGACGGCAAGCCAGGAAGCAAACCAGCAAAAGACTGGCTGATATTTAGGGAAAGCAGATGGACACACAGAGCACCAAAAGGAAAGCTCAAAAAAACCCATTAAAGGCAGCGTAAAAGTAGTTTTTACTGCACACACATCTGTGTTGCAAGGTATGAAGTCTCAGTGTCTCTTGGGGATAGTGAAAGGCACAATGCTGAACCCAAAACACATTCTCTATCAAATTCAAGTTCCTGTTGCACTGCAAGCTGACGAAATCAGCTGTGAGCAACGCTGCCAGCTTTTTCACCAAAACAAAAGCACTTTTGATGAAGCTTTCCAAACTAAACAATAAATAGCTTCTCCCTAGGCAGAGTGTAAGGCTTGAAAACTTCAGCTGAATAGTTTGCATCTGGTGAAGTTACACACAGATGAAGATATATTATGGAGAGTGACAGATAACAT
>VZTL01086723.1:0-16594 GCA_013400535.1 Scopus umbretta
GAGCTACTGGTACCTTACTGTAACTAGACTAAGTCACTCTGCCTCTGTCAGGGACAGATTTTATAGTTTTTCTAAACACTACATATTAAAAAAATCAGTGGTATTTAAAAAGAAAATAAATATTATACACACTGCTTTTACGCTTTGAATGAGCACCATTTTACATCTATAATCTTTTCTGTTGTCAGACTAATCCCCAAACAATTTAACTTCTGATGCATTGTCCTTTTGGCCTCACTCTGTGCGTATATTCCTTATTTAGACAGGGTAAGCAATCAAGAGTATATTTGGCAATTGCTCAGTACTGTAGGGTATGATGGCCAAATTGTCACCATCTTACCATTACTTTCCATTCCCTGTGCAATTATAATAAAGTGTCCTAAACTTTTATGCTGACTTGCTGAACTCAGATGAAAATCTAAGATGCAGTGACAGTGTCTCATTATGTGCTGCATTACTTCCCAAGATGCAGAAACTTTTTTTACAAAAGTGCATAATAAATTAACAGTAAATAAGTTAGAAATACTTTAATTTACAGGAGATGAGGCTTGAGTTTAGTCCAAATGCTGTGATAGGCCAATATCTGATTTCTAGTGATGCTTTAGTAAGGTTTGCTATTATATGGACTGATGGTGGGAGGTAATTTATTTTTTTAAATTTATTTACTCTGGGTAAAACACTCAAATCTATTCTATCAGAGAAGATACTGGCAAGACTGTAATGTAAAAAGCACTTCACTTAAGCACTTCCTTTAGTTAAACCTGAGTGCCAACAGACATTGCCAAGGAATGAAGACATTTTATTTAAAATTACACTGGCAAGAGACCATCAAATTATCCTTAACATTTTCATTAAATTGAGATACAGATATAGTTAGGGTAGTAAATCTTTTCAATACAAGGAGTTTATTCCTGAGCCAAGGCCAGATTCAGCAGTAATTGTAGGAACTATTAAGACCTAAAGCCTCATCTACATTACCAAAACAACTGTTCAAGGCTTTAGCCCATTTTTGAAAAATGGACGGGCTTCATCCTGTATTACAGAGCTAATCAGATCAGTGAACTACAGTGATGCATTTGGATTCCAGTCTGGGGTGATCATTCCACGTTTTGTTGGCTTGGTTTAATGAGATTTTGGAGGTTTTCATTAGAAATCTATGAATATCTATAGGTTGTCTACAGACTGTGCTCCCCAGGCCCTAAAACAGTCAAACAAGTACCGCCTTTCTTAATATTGGCACCTTAGTCTTCCATAGCAATGTCAAACTGAAGAGACTAAGGAACCTTATATCCGTAGTTTCTAAGATGAAAAAGTTATTACCCTGTGGTGTCAGCTCCTTTATAAGATCTACATAGCAAAATTCCCCCCCAGAGATTCCTATATTTTATTCACAGCTTCTGATTGAGCAAGGTAATTTATTTTAGGCATCCAGTCTTCCGAGGAGTGTGGGGGTAAGGTCTTATTAAAGTTTTATAGCTATAATTGTGAGACATTATTATGTGACTTGGCAAGTGTTAGTTAACCGTAAATTCTCGTTTGTTTTCTGGGGTTAAAAATTATAAACATATTTAATTCCAATACTAGTGCTGCAAAGATGTTCAGCTAAATAATAAAGATTAGGATGCTCTTTTCCAAGTCTGCCTAAAAACTTCAGTATCAGTTTATTTTAATAGGAATGGAGCATTGAGGATCCTTAGATGTTTTTGAAAGCCCAATTGCAAAGAATAACTGCTCTCAAGTGAGCACAAATATAACTTCATATTTACCTTGTTATCTTTGGCTCACCTTTAATATACCTGGAAGCTTTCCCGATATATAAGCATTATTAAAATTGCCATTCCAAGCAAATTCCAACATGTTGATTTTATGCTGATGGAAACATATGTGCTATGGGCCAGTACACATCTAGCTGTTGTTAAAATGTGTTCCACTTCATTTCCTATTTAAATTGGTTGGAGTATTTTCACCTTCCCTTGGTGCCCATGTAAACAAGAGCCTTATCGAAGTCAAATCTTTCATGTGATTTGAGGAAAACCAGACCAGATTATTTCTTTGGTTTAGGTGACCCGAACTTCCTTGTGATCCAGAAAAACATACACACGTGCACACTTATATGTGTATGTATTGATATATTAATATATGGAAGTACGTTCCAGAAGTTCTCAGAAGAATTTAAAGAGGTCCTTCATAACAACTGGCTCATCATTAAAAATGTTAAAGGTCTTGAATGTCTGAAGAAGAAGATCCCAGTACATCCCCACCTATGTTCATTAAGTATGAATGCTCAGGTGGGTTGTTTGGTGTACAGGGCTTTGGTTCTTGTAACAGTGAAAAAAAATAATGAAAACATAGGCCAATGTCATGCCCACTCAGACGGTAAGTTTTCACTGACCAGCTCTTGCGAGACGGAAGTGACCTTCAAAACCTAATGGAAACAGTGGAAATTAAAGGCAGCTGATAAGTTTATATTGTGAAGACTCATCCAAAAATTATTTCAGGGGGACAAATTAGATCTTGTGGAACATAATTAAGAGAAAGCAAGGGAAAAAAAACGACCAGAAACCAATTCAGATAATTAAAAGGAAATAATTGTATTGTGATGTTTTAAATTATCCTGAAAAATTTACTACAGCTACACCATGGGATCCTAGAAGATTGTTCTGACTTACCTCTGTGCATCATTCAAGTCATTCAGGTTAGTTTTCTGCATGGGTGCATTAGCTTAGTCCTAAATGAGCTGTATAAGTTCTTCTATAAACTTAGATTTTGCATGGCTCAGATCCATTAATTTAGCTTTGCAGCTGATGACAATCAGCGTGGTTACACAGAATTCAGTAGGGGTGAAGGCAGTTTATGATGCCTTAACATCAAGTTCCTGAATTTTACTCCTACCTACTCTCATATTTCTTCATGAGTGAGATCAGTGTAATCTAATTTTACCTGTCTAAATATTAGGCATCTGCTCTAACCTCTTCATCTAGTCCTCTCAAACATAGACAGGCACTTCCTTTCTCTTCTAAACTCCTCTCTTATAATAGGTTCAGTTCACTGGATGTGTTTATTGACTGAAAATTCACGATGAGATGAGGCACTTGGCATCTGCATGGCTGAAGTTAGCTGTGGGGAGTTCACCCTTCATGTGACTGAAGACAAGCCACGGAGTAATTCTGTATAGGCATGGTGGTGTTGGGTTGACAGTTGGATTAGATGATCTCAGAGGTCTTTTCCAACCTTAATGATTCTATAAAGAAGAAATTTATCCTTCATTCGTAAAGGAGGAGCAATGATGCTCAGACACTTCTAAACAGTCTTTACGACCTGATAAATGATAAATGAGCAATAAAATTGTTCAGGATTATTATTAATGTCACAGAAAGATGGAGAAATGTGCCAGGGACTGTTGAATAATTCCCATTTTACTTTGGTACTGATTCTAAAGGCCGTAGTTAACATCTCCTATGGAAAACACCACAGAAATGACGTTTGTCTTTTGATCTCTGCCAGTAAATTTGGCTTTTCAAAATACCATTAAGAAGAGATGAAGATGCCACAGCTAGGATTCAGGAGATGTGGTTTAAATGCCCAGCACTTTCACAAAACTTCTATGTAATCGTGATCAAGTAAGCTAGCTGGAAAGCATCTTTGCAGAGAAGGACCTGGGGTCCTCCTAGGCAAGAAGTTGAACATGAGTCAGCAGCATACCCCTTCAGCAAAGAAAGTCAACTGTGTAGCAGGCTATATTAACTAGAGCATAGACAGAAGGTTGATGGAAGTGACTCTTCCCTTTGGCACTTGCGAGACTGCATCTGGAGATCTGCGTGCAATTTTGGGCTCCTAAGGGCAAGACAGATATTGAAATACTGGAGCAAATCCATCAGAGGACCAACAAGATGATGAGGTGCTGGACAGTATGACACAAAGAGAGGCTGAAAGAATTGGGTTTGTTTGGGTTTGTTTATCCTTGAGACAAGAGGCTGAAGGAAAGACCTTACTGCAGTTTATAACTATCTGATGGGAGTGTATAGAGAAGGTGGAACTGGACTTCTCTTGAGGCAATGGACACCAGTTGCAACCAAGAGGCAACGGACACAAGTATCAAGAAGATAAATTAGAGTATTTTCAACTAGCTATTAGCAAGAAAAATTTTGTGGTAGAAGTGGTCAAACACTGGAACAGGACCCAGATTGATACCTTGTGAAACCTCCATCCTCGGGGATATTCAAACCTACACTGCACAGGGTGCTAAGCAATCTGTTGCCCTGCTTTGCGCAGAGGGTTTGGACTAAGTCAACAGGTCCCTTCCGACCTCAGCTGTTCTCTGATTCTGTGATTCATGTCACCTAATAGCTGTGGTGTGGTCATTTACATCTGAGCTGGTTGCTCTGGGTTCCCTTTGACATCAGTGTTGTGACTCATCCAACATTGACTTTAAGACGAGACATACCAGCCCGTGCTCAGTATTATTGCTCAATTGTTAAGACAGAGGGGAGTCCCTTCTAAGCCAGAGACTTAGTCATATCAGTCCCACACTCTTTACCTCTCTTTCACATTTGTAGAGCAGAGATACTCCTACCTCAGTATTTTTTTGGAAGAACACATTCGTTAATGTTTGAGCCTCACTCAGAGACTGTGATGTTGGCTGCTATATATGGAAAGAGAAAAAAGAAATAAAGTCTTCCAGATGATGACAGCACTGTGGCTCCCTCCTCTCCTAAGCAATGCCAACAATAATTTTAAAAAAGCCTTTTATCTTCAAACATATTTCAGAGCCACTTCAGAGTGAGAAGAGCTTCTTAACTTGTGAACTTTCAGATGACTGGGTTGAAGAAAATATGGAGCTTTCCTTTAAACAATTAGAGCCCATTTTGCTGATCAATTTTTGTCAGGCACCTAGAAACATTTTTCATTATCAGATTCCAAATTGTCTTGAACAGTATGAACTAATGACCTTTTATCAGTCCAGTTTGGGGCACTCTGATACACCCCTGCTCAAATTAAATAAATCACAAGCCTTAATTAACAAAGACTGGCATGACTGCAAAAGCAATGAATTAGTTTGTACGCTATCTGAGAGATCACAAAAGTACAGTAGTTACAATTAATGGATTTAATTTTAAATGCTGGGGCTCCTGCATGAAAGTGCCTGAGAAGTCCATCCTGGCATTCTTATTACTCTTTAATTATAATTGATGTACCTGGGAAAGATGTCAGCAGTGTACATTTTAATACAGGTGCTAGTCTCCCTTAAGAGCTCATAGTCCTTGCTTGAAACAGTCAATGATATGCAACAAGGTTTTGATGAAATCCAAATTTATTAGGGTTATTAAAAGTCATTAATTATTTGGCACTGTAGAGATGTAATCTGGTAGTATTTTTTTAATAGACAGCTTTATATATTTAAGTTTGAGAATTGAGGTTTATTTTTACTTTAAAATACTTCTGTCCCTTTTGGCCCCCTTCTGCCATTCCTGTTTCTGGCAGATTTCTCTCTTTTTTTCCCTCCTGAGGCTGAGCTCTTGTCTTCCAAGCAGGTATTTTCAGTTATTTTCCATGCTTTTTTCTAGCCTCAAGAGAGGTCTTCATTGCTCCACTATCACTACTTTTGTGTGAAGCAGCTCTCAGGAGGTTCAGCCATCAAGGAACATTTAGTCAAATCTGAAAAATAAAGTCAGATAACATCAGCGGAAGATAAATCCATCTTCTGTAAAATGACATCAAGTCCACTGGCATTGTTTGAGGTGTCAAGCTTGATCTGAACATAAGTGGTCTGATAATTAAATATTTTCCAAGGGTAGTCCTCTGCTTCCCTCCGTCCCACATGCAGCCCAGCAAGCAGGGTTGGCACCAGGAACAGATGAAGTCAATAGCTGCGTAGGGCAGATGGCTGTCAAGGGCAGGACAGCAGCTCTGCTCTCACTGCTCACTTGCTTGTGCCATCTGGAGAACAAGGCCAGCGACTCCTGTCCCTGCAGGAGGAAACGGGCTGTAAAAAGTGGCAGCAACAAGGAATGGGGCAGACAGTCCCAAAAGTAGACAGCATCACCCCAGACTGTCTGCCCCCTGAGAAGCGGTGGCAAGGTCAGCTCAGCCAGGATCTGTATCCTGCTCTCCCTCCCGGCTTTGTCCTTCTGCCTTCTCAGAGCTGGCTGGACCACACTACCAGCCCTTCATCCCGAGGGTGCTGCTGCTCGATTCATCAAATCTCCTGTGAGACACTCTGCCCTTTTCCTGCAGAATGAGTTTAAAAGAAATATTTGTGCTGGAGCTGACTCTCATAATTCCAGCAGAAACCTTACGATAACAATGTCCTTCTCTTATTGCCTCAACTTCTGGAGTTATTAGACTATAGGAAAACTCCAGCAGTCAGTTAAAGAGGAACATTAATTTTCTGGTTACAGAGACTGGAAATGGCAAGTAGGTGAGTCCTGAAGGCTCATAAAAAACAAAAGGCAATTAAAATTAATCCCATATGGATCTCATCATTGACTTTACGAAAGCTTTGTCATTGACTTTGATGCAGCCAGAGTTTTCTTGATTCCTTTTAAAAAAGCATATTTTTTAAGGATATATCGTGATTATTGGGTTCTGATTCATCATTTTTGAATATTTAGAGTTGGCAATAAAATGTTTTATGGAACTGCGTAACACAAGTATGACCATTTGCTACATTTTGTGGATTATGCATCTCTGGAGCACAGTTCTATAATTTAAAAATTAAATTATGTAAATCAGTTAACAGAAGTAACGTTTAAACTGTGTTTTGTATTAATTATGTACTAAATTCCAGCAGTTCCATATTGCATGCTTACCGATTAGTCCCTACAGCGATTGCAGTCAATAACAGTGTTCAATGGTGGAGAGTCAAAACAAAAAACTTTTAACTAAGAAATGGAAACTTGCCTACAAGTGTTGCTTGCTTTGCACTATCTGGTACCCTAGTCTTAAGCAAATAAATATTTTGGCCAGATAAGAACACTGGTTTGGTCTCTTGTGGAATACAGGACATAGAATTTGATCCATTTGCCTCTGCAGTGATCCATACACTTTGGATGTAGGACTCGAAAAGGCATCCTGCATCACGCACCACGTTCCCCTGGTACCACAGGCTCTGTACATAAAGTCTTTGCACAAAGTTGTGGAGCTCCATCCTAGGAACACTGGGGCTGTTTGAAGTAGAAACTGATGGGTTTCCCCTTCAGGAATTTGGCCAATCCCTACTTAAGTCCATTTATCTTTTGGCCTCTGTAGCGTCCTCCAAGAGCAGAATCCTGTTGCTGCATGTGTGCGTGAAGTAAAATCTTCTGTTTGTTTTAAGTTTTTTACTTGAGTGTATATTGGTTGTCCCTCAGTGTTTATGCCTTTCCCATTTTCCCGACTAAACCCATTAGAAGCTGTGGCAGAATCTGACTGATGTGGAGCCTAAAACCCTTCCAGTTTCTAGCCCAGCTCTGTTCATGGTCAGTTTACATCCATTTGTTCTTGCAACAGCATTGGCCTCTGTCTTATCTGCTTGAGTGTTGATAGCCAAAATCTTTCTGCCCCGTCGAGTTTTGCTAGGCTGAGCAAGACTTGCTCTGCTGAATTAGGTGAGGTTGCCAGAAACAGGCTGAGTCAATCTATCAGTCTCTTGCCATTGAAAGAGATGATCCCTGATGTGCTCCTCCTCCTCCTCCCCTCTCTCCTGGCCATGCATATGTTTCCTGTGCAACCAGTTCTGGCTCTTAGCTGACCTTTCAATTTAGCTGATTAAACCGGCAGAAAAATAACCCAGCAGCAAACATGAAGAGTTTTCTGCAGGTTTAGTGAGCAGGATCAGTTTGGCAGGTGGTCAAAGCTAGGCTGGTTCAGGCCACCTCCAGGAACTGCACCCACTGTGTCTTCTTGTAAGATTGGCTCCCTACTCCCTTCTCATCCTATTAGCCCTTCTTCACACTTTTTGTCCACACGGATGACCAGAGCTGGGTGCTGTGCTGCAGAACAGGTCTCCCCTGTCATAGTGAAATTTTCCTTTCACTCTCTGAAGTACTTCTGTGAGTGAATTGTTTCCATTCACGTTTGTCATCTCTGCATAACGTTGTCTCCTAATAGTCCGGGTATTCACTGGTACATCCTGATCTTCCCTTTCCTCAGGCATTTTCGGTTGATGAGTTCAATTCATGGCAGAAGTTCCTCTGATGGTTCCCATAAGGCAGGACACTTTTGAGCAATGACACTTGGTCTCAGTTTTGGGTTCCGGTACTTTCAGTTATTCAGTACTTTCTTTCTGACAGATATTCAGATTCACTTCAGTATTGACAGTGCCTCTCAACCCTTCACTATTGGCAAATTTCTCATGTGTGTGTCACAGTCACTGATAGAAATATTGTACAATACAGGCCCAAGGCTGGACAGGCGCTAGAGAACATCTCTGGTGACCCTTCAGCTTCGACAATTTCCGCTTGACTGAAGTTTTTCTTCACTAAACTGGGATTACAGTCATTTTTAGGAAAATGTAGTGTTGCAGAGCAGCCAGATTATGCCAGACAGCTTGACCTTGATTTTTTTCCTTACCATCCAAAGTACTGTAAAGCCTAAACAAGAGGAAAAATAAAGAAGAGAAAAGGGTAAAAGATAGACAGGTTAAATACCATCAATTACTGTAGTCCTCTTGTTATTTTCATGTGTTCATATGAAGCTTTTTAAATAGGATTTGTTTCTAGGGTAGACTATCTTTGGAAGGCTTCCTGGAAATAGTATATTTTAAAGCTAACTTTAAGTGAATAGAAGGTCATTAATTTGTTTCAAAAGGAGACTGGGTCATGCATCTGATCTCCTTATTGCTTACAACTGGTGTTAATAATTTTCATGTGACTATGCTAAAGGATTTTAGGAAGTTTATTGTCATTTATTTTTCAGCTAACTAAAACCCCTGCCTCCACTTCACTTGTTTTTAAATTACAATGATGTGGCATGTTTAACATGGTTGGGAGTCACCAGGTAGTGTACCACAGATAATCTTCAGATATTTATTTGCCTGACTATGCATGTATAACAATGAGATCTTGCATGTTAGCTTGTTGTTAGTTGTAATGAAGTTATTTTTAGAAACTGTCATGATAAAGTTCGATCTTTCTTCCTGAGTCTGCACCACACTGACATGTTTCCTAGGTAAAGCTCCTGTCCTCAGGAGCCATACAAGCATACAAAACACCATGTGATGCAAAAAAATATACAGCCTTTGATATGTATTTGTTGGCTCTGTGCTGTCCACTATCTGTCTAGTACGTAAGACTGAAAAGGGAACCAAAATTTACTGATACGTTTAACTTGTGAACTCAAGAAAAACTGTTTACTTAGTTTCAGACTGTTGCTGCTAGAATGACAGTTTTGCAGAGCAGTCTCATGCTGTACTTTATATGCTAGCAATATGTCACTGCTGGTATTTGCTAAATAAAGTCTCTCTGGTAACAATTTCCCAAGAGATGACATCTTTTGTAGATTTTATTTTGGTTTTAAGAACATTAATCTCAAGAAGTCCAATAACAAGGTCTGATGGAAAGTAACATTTTCCATAGCATAACCCTAGTACCTAGAAAAAAAATATATAGCTGAGTGAATACAGAGAAAGTATAATTATATTCAAAGAGCAGTTATTGCTGTACTTGCATTAACCTTGCAAGTCTCATGCCTAAAACGTCTATATAATGTATTTAACCTTGTATTTGGTAATGAAATATGACGAACAGATCACTGTAGCAAAGTGCAGAGGATGATCAAGAAACACTCACCAACCAGCACTGCTAGAGCACGCGTGATCAAATACTGCAATATGAAAACAAGAAATATGGCTGTAAAAATGTACGACACGACCGATAAGGAAAAACAAAGCACGAGATAGAAATGTCAAGAATTCAAGCTATTTCGATCATGGTAGATTACCTAGAGACTTCCTGAAACTGGAGTTTCATTGTTTTTGAAAAAGTAGTAAAAAGTAGCCATTACGTTTGAGACTTTGGGTCTAATAGACCTGAGAGTGAGGGAAGGTTGAAAGTATTTATTACCCTGAAGAGACAAGGCAGAGACTGTATGGGTTGCCCGAGATCAGGTAGGGAAGCACTAGCAGAGATCAGCAGAATTCGATGTGGATGTCTTTTTGTCCTCTTTCCTGTAAACAGGCTGGGCACAAAAGTTTACTTTAGCATGGAAGTTTAACCTATGATAGCAGAAAATGCTATCAGTAGTTTTGCAGCGAGGTTATCTGTGGTTCATGTTCAAACATGCCAAAGTTATTGAATCCCACATTGATTCTATTTATCAACATTTTACTTTTCATTCTTAATCCATGTTCCTTCAAAAATACTCAGATTATTGACATTCAGGCAACCAAGTGACAAATATTTTTGGAATTAAAAGAAAATATACATATGGCTGGTATTTACAGCAAAGTTATCTGATGCCATAATTGAAATGTAATTTCTAGTCATAGTGAAGTCCACACACAGAAGCTTTTAACCTACGTGAGATAATGTGTTGAACTCACGTTGGTTAACATGGGGTAGAGGTGCTGAAGTAGCCTGATCCACGCACAGAACTTACACAGCCACTAGGTAGTGTGAACCCAGACTGGGTCTATTTATCCAGAGCTTTCTCACAAATCCTGTCAGCCCAAAAAGAAATGTTCTTCCATGATCACTGGGAATGAGGTTGGTGAACAGGTCAGCCTTTACCAGTGCCATGAATTATAAAACTTGTTTGTCAGCCAAATGAATAAATGCAGAACCATATGGGCACAATTTCCAAGTTAGTTTGCAGTGTAATTCAAGTGAAGCTAACTCAGAAAAATAAACCTAAGAGAAAATAAATTGTGTTACCTCTGTAGTGATGACACTACTAAGGCTAGATTAATTCATAGTAATCATGGACATTGACCCCTCCTAGTATCAGACTGTAGTTGGCAAACGGTGCAATTTTCTATCACCCAAAAAACTAGAACATTTGTGCTTAATATTTGAGGATTAAAACTGCACAAGGTCGTGTACCTATACAAATTTTGCATCGTTCCTTTACAGTTAGTAGTCATCTTGCACAGAAAAAAAAAAAAAATCCAAGACTTGTCATGTTTTTGGTCTTGTGTATTTAGTTGCTATGACAAGACGACAGATACAGTTTTGGAGGCACTGTTTAATATGAAACCACCAGAATGTCTCTCCATTGGCGGTTTCATTGAGGTATGCCCTTAAAGCAGGAATTTAGATATTTTTGTACTACAAAAAGTTATAGTTGACTACAGTAAGTTTTCCGAAAATTTACAAAGACATTTGTGATCAGCTTATACAATATAAGAAAATCAACATTGTTCTTTTGGGGGTTTCATTGTTTTTCTATTTTTTAGTGGTAGTAATATGAGGGTTTTTTTGGTTCTGTTTACCCTGTACTGAGGCCTTCACATGAAAAGCAGTGTTAAAGTTTAAAAAATACAACATTTCAAAGATTTACTGGTGTGAAGTCTGGCTGCTAGACTGAGGCAAAACAAAGACAGAAGGTACATTCCAACTGTATGAATCTGCTGATGTAGCATCATGTGGATTTGCTGTTCCTTTTTCTTTTTAATTTTGTTCGTGGCAATAGCAGTGTACTATTTTTAAATTTTGGCAGTTTAAAAATCTTATAAATTTGGGGAAAGATTGAAAGTTGGTTCAGTGATATCTTTTTGTGCCTTGCCTCTGCAATCTGCAGATCATCATGTGAGTGTTGTCACTTAATGTTCCACTGATTATTATTTTGGAAGAAACATTGTCTAATGTAACAAATGGATCTGATCGCAAATGAACTTAGAATTTGGAGGATTAATGGATTTGATGACAAATACTTAAAAGGCAGCCCAGCACTTAGGGTTGCTTGGACATTTGCATTTAAAATAGGAATTAAATTATTTTCTAATATATGAATAATAAGATGTCTCTATCCCAAACGCTTACTCATAGGAAACCAAACCCATTAGCTGAAAATGTTAGATAAAGCCATTACATTATGTTCTAACTGTTTTAAAAGCGGTTCCTTTGGAAAATTTTATTGGCAAATAAAATTCTTCTTTGGATCTGTCTAACAATAGAGTTTCTGAAATCTGTAGGTTGAAAAATGACCCATTTGTAGATTATTCTAAAATCTAGGACATGGGCTATTTTAAGGTTTACTAATGTGTAAATGTTGGCTTTAATAGAGTCACCATAGTTTTACGTTCCAGATCTTGCCATATAACACTCTTCCCAAAATGTATATGTTGTAAATTACTTTCCAAATTAGTTTGTCATAGTTTTTTTTCATGGCAAATATTACATCATACAATTGATTTTGTATTAATTACTTCTGATGAAGAATAAGCTATGCACTGTATTTCTCCAGGACAAGTCACACAGAGAACAGCAGAGATAACATTTTATCAGAGGAGTAACTTCAGCTTTGCCAGTTGAGTGATTCAGCATTTCGATGACTTATAAACTCATCTCCTGCAGGGTGAGAGCCTCTTGGCCAAAGCAGCCCCTCGCTAAGGCCCTGTCACCACAGTCTGAGCCCCAAACTTGCCCTTTTTCTGTTTCCCTGCCATTCTGCCAGCTCCTAGAGCAAGTGGCTCTGTGGGAGTCCCAGTTTTCACGGCTCATGAGAAAAGTTTGAAACGCAAATCAACCAAGGATGTTCATAACCTAGCAATCAGAAGCACTCAACTATTTATGGATTTTGTTATCATTTTTAAGCCATACAAGGTCTTGCAAGAGATCTTTCAGCGTGGCCCGGTTTGATGTCTTCCTCCAGTCCTGTGGGGGAGGGATTCTCCCACAGTGATTCAACCCCATCATTACTGCTTCAATGCACCGACCCGATATGGCGCCTCAGGGGCCGTGGTGAAGATGCTCAGCTGCAGGTCTGAAGGCCACAGCACCGTGAGAAATGAATCTGACCCCATGTAACTAAAACCAAGGAAATCCACCAGTCATTTCACAGCGATCCCACACCTTCCCATGAAGGATCAGTTACTCCACGGTACTGGGAGCTGGTGCCAGAAGTTCACACAGTCACACAGTGGCTTATTCCAGTTAAGCCATTTCAGATGTATATGATTTCTGACTATTGTACAAATCCAAAAATATTGTGGATGCAAGCATTACAATAACATGTATTACCCTGCACACATAGACAGGAAAAGAGGAAATGGGATGAATATCAGTCAGTAATTACCCCTTATAGGACAAAGATGACCTGAAATTTTTTCTTTTAAACCAGGCTTCTATCCTTTTTTGCTTCTTTGTGACATTGAAGGAAGGCCTAAAACCTGTTGCAATTATGCAGTTTGGGCTTTGGGATACAGTTTTTTAGGGTATGCTTTTATTTTTTTTTTAGACTGGATATAAGGAAGAAATGAGGGTGGTGAAACACTGGAACGGGTTGCCCGGAGAGGTGGTGGAGGCCCCATCCCTAGAAACATTCAAGGTCAAGCTGGACAAGGCTCTGAGCAACCTGATCTAATTAAAGATATCCCTGCTTATGGCAGGGGGGTTGGGCTAGCTGACCTCTAAAGGTCCCTTCCAACCCAAAGCATTCTATGATTCTTTTATTAGACTTCTTCAGCCAGCTCCTGGCTGAACCAGAAATCCCTGGTGCATTGCAGCTGGTAAGTAAGGACATCACAAGAGACAAGAGACTGACAGCCATGGAGGTGACCAATCAGATGGCTTTCACAGGACATCTGGGTGGTTTTGGTTGTTTAACGTTTGTTTCATTTCAGTTGCTGATGTTTGGGATATAAGACATCAGCTCTCTCTTTTGGAGACAGAATACGCCCACCCTGACACCTGTGGTGAGAGAAATCACAGCATGCACCTTCCAAGTTAGCCAGCCCCACCTAGGAAAACCAGAAATGACCAAGATACAAAATCTCTGCTAATTACAAGGCAGTAATGAAGTAATTTTATTTTATTTTATTTTATTTAAGAAATGAGACAAACTCTTCACGTGTTCCTTATAAAGACCTACAGTGAAAGACACAACCTGTTCTTAAGAGTCATTTTCATGTTGCTTTTAAAGACAGAGCCATTGGGTGTTCTGGAAGCACAGAAAACCCTAGAGAAATTATAGAGGTCAATTTAACAACCAAATCAGTTATGATTAATACTCCATACTTTTATACTTCCTAATCCTCATAGAGGAAACTTCAAATGACACAAATGTCTGATGAAAGATGGCCATCAGCTGGAGTTTCCTCCTCCTCACCTACAAGATTTTACATGGAGAAGATTAAATTGGCTGGCTTCGCAGCCCTATTTCCTCTTAAGCTCATTGCTCCATTCACTCGGTTACTGCCCACCTTTTGTTAACGTTATAGCTGGGAAAATCCCAGCAAAGCCAAACAAGAATGACATATGAGAAAACCCACAAAACCCTTTACTCAAAAAAAAAAAAAACCCACAACTTTTTAAAAGCATTAAATGTATTCCTCACTGATTCAAAAACATAGAAAAACGAGTGTGCTACCAGTATTCGTCCATAGCCCTCTGCCATCCTAGTGCTGACCCACAGGAGCAGATTTAGACTGCACCAGCGCACTTGCTTTCCAGGCAATACCCACACCCACAACAAGTACTCCATGAAGTGGCAAAATGTTGGGCTTTTTGCAGCATGGGGAGGAGAGTTTTTGTCCTTCCAGCCCCTCAGATGTCCATGGGATGAGAAACCCTCTGTCCTTCAAGGGGTATGTCTGTCCCCATCACCTGTACTCTCACTCTGCAAGATGACAACATGTAATTTGAAACACATACGGCTAATCTGCACCCACAGGAATTTGCCCTGTATTACTGAGAGGAACCTGTGCTAAGAGCTGTGGCCTTCCACTCCTTATTTCCTTCTGCCTTGCCAGTACCTCTCTCCAAAATCCTACAGAACTCAGCTGCTCCCGGTGCTATCCTTGGGATCATGGGAAGACACAGGGAGGCAAAAGGAATGAAGTTGCTCATGCCATTTTCTGATCCTCCTGATAGTTCTCTAGATGTTTTGGATTCCTTTAACCACTTTTGTGCTAAAACGCAGGTTTTCAGTTTTGCAGACTCTTAATTTAAGGCAATCGAGCCACTTACAATCGTACAATGTAATACTGTCAAATGCAATAATGCAGGATAAAGTTTACAATATGTAAAATGGTTACAGTGTCACGGTGGTCTAGATTTATTTTTTTCTCAGTTTCTTTCAGATCACATCTGGTACAGTTTCAAGATTTTTTCATCTGCAAACTACATGTGGAATGAGAACGATAATAAAGTTGCAGCTACAGAACTTGCGCTGATAATGAATAAACCAGAACAGAATCCAAGGATCCGGGATGGAAAGCATTGTGACTTTGTTAGCTGAGTTTTTATACTGACTTAGTTCCCAAAAGTTTAGAAGTTGGGCCTCAGCTTAATCCAGCAGGATTTGGGTCTTTTATTATTTTTACTTCATTATTTTGGGGGTTTTTACAACATGAAGCTGCCACTCAAGTTTCTCAGTTTGGATGACTCACACAGGAAGAGTGAGCTGTATTTTGTCTGCCAGAAAACATCCCCAATTCCCCCGACTTCAAAGAAGGCAGGGCTGGATCCTGATGGTCTGCTTTGCTGCTTTGTCAGAAAACTTCGGTTTTCACAAGGTTGAGGTACTACTTTACGAATCCTGTTGGTACATGATGATAGTACAAGAGGACTGGGTTCTCTGGTCAGGCTGAGCTGTGTTCAGCCTGGAGAAGACATGAAGACAAAGGAAAGCTGGACATGGCCATCCTAAACCTGGGACCACTCGGCTGTTCTTCATTATTCCCAGCTGCCTGTGGCTCCCCAGGATTTATGGTTCACCATAATGATGGGATTTTGGCTATATCCCTTTCCCTAGGAATGTATACAAGGGTCAGGGTAAAGCTGACTTCCAGGGTATTTGCAATGTTGAATTGCTAGAAAATAATTACATGAAGTATAAAATAAAATTAAATGTCTGCTCTCCTCACAACACCCATTTACTTTGATGCCTGATAAAAACTTGTCAATAGTTCTGATACTCTGGAACTAGTGCCTGTTGTGGTGTTTCGTCATTTTTTGGTGCTTTCCTACCTATCCCTATTCTTCTTCACCTCTCAGGCCTAGAACTAGTTTGTCTTGGATTGGTATAACACCCAGCACATTGGGACTCAAAACAGACAATAAATAGCATTGCAACAGTAATTGGAATTAGAGGCCAGTGTCCAGTACTGCCAAGGAAAAACATCAGGTTTTCCCAGTCAAGGCATTCCTGAGAGAAAGGAAAAGCAAGATCCCTTTACTTTCTTGGCACTGAGTCACTGATGTGACTATCAATTAGACATTTTAGGAGCAACAAAGATTGTGCTATGAATGCAGTTTAATCAGTCATTTTACAGCAGCAACAGTGGCAATTAGAAGTGTTTTAGCACTTTTAGGTCAATATTAAAAATGATAGAATTTATTGCTGCTGATTTAGAGATTAACGTTGTGCCAATTAATCAATTACTCAGTATAAAGAATTGACAATTCATTGACATTCTTCTTCCAGGCTGGCAAACTACTATTTAATAGTTGAGGAT
>VZTL01086731.1:0-17122 GCA_013400535.1 Scopus umbretta
CCTGACAGCAGAATACAAGGAAGAAGAGGAGGGTTTACAGGACCTGAGTTGCAATGGAAACAAGACAAGGAGATTAATTTTTCCTGCTTGATGTTCCTTATTGGCAGTGTCTCTGCCTGACCTCCCTCCCGCTGCAGACGGTCGCTGTGCAGTCCCAGCAGATGAATTTGCACTGTAGCTGCAGAAGATGTGCCTCATTCCGTGACGGGGTGCCAGCCAGAACTGACACAGCCGATTAGTAAATGACAATAGGTAACAAAATTACTGAGATGACTAGAAGACTCATTAAAGAGAGGGCCTCTGTCCACTAACTCATTCCCCTTAGCTCTGCAAAAAGTCACTTTGTGCATCTACAGTAATTAGAAGAAAGCAGGGTCTGTAGAGTAGCCCGCAAGGTTTTTTGATTCTGGATCGCCGTGCAAGAATTTCTTCTCCGCAGAAGTCCTTTGGTTTAACGTCTTTCTCCGCTTCTGTATTTCTCTCTCCCTGACATGGTCACGCAGAGGTTGGTTCCACAAGACAAGATTGCAAGGTGACAGGCGAGAAATCAGAAAGTTTGTGCTTTTGATTTCTGCTGTCCCCTCTCCCCATTCTGCTTTCTCCTGAGGTTATCAGAGGTGCTGTCAGGGTTTTCTCAGCTTTTCTGGCCAAATCTGATTTGTATAGCTGATTCTGCTTCAGTAAAGCCCTCTGTATTTTCCTTTTTAGATGCATTACTGTCAAGTGCTAGTGAAGAGGTGCCAGAGTCTGTAACTTCTCAGTCAATAAAAATCTCTTCAGCCACACTTTAATTCTGGTCTAGAATTTTTTAGTAATATTTCAGAAATTACTCATTGCAGTTACTCATTAAGAATAAGATTTCAGTTTATCCCTGGGGAATAATTTTCTTTGCTAAGTTAAATACCAGCCTTGGTTCTGCAGTTCTGTTTGTCTGCACTACTATCACTTGATTTCAGTCATTTTTTGCAACGGTGACTTTACTAATATTTTTTAATGTTTACAATTCACATTTAGTTCTCAGAAGAGATTGGGAAACTTGAAGACAAAGTCGAATGTGCCAATAATGCTCTGAAAGCGGATTGGGACAGGTGGAAGCAAAATATGCAGTGTGATATGAGATCAACGTTCACTAATGTGGCTGAGAATAATCTCCGTTATTACGAAGAGGTAAAACACTTTCTCACAGCAATGTTATTTTTTCATTGATTATTTCAGCGGAGAGGTCCATGGGTTGTCTCTAGAGAGGAATTTTTGCATTTTAGTTCAAACCTGTGGTAACGTCAGAATTGGTTTTTGCAGGAAGAGGGAGGCAGTTATCCTGCATTTGACACGTTTCAAGCAAGACGTATTTTATTTGTGCCCACGTGGTTGATCCTGAGTTCATCATCGACAGAGGGCACTCTTGTTTTACTAACCACAACAATTTGGAACATAATTTTTGGTTCAATGTCAGCTGCTATATTTCAGTTTGGAAACCTTTTGCTGTAACTGCGTGAAGCAGCCCTCTGGAAAGCTCCAACTTGTGTAAATGATCTTGTACGAGGAAAACGTTTAAATGTGATTCCATTTCAGACAGCACATTCAGGAAGTCCTCATTGTTATTTCTCTAAGCAACTGTCTTTCGTGAAATAATCAGACTTTCCTAGGAAAAAGAACAACCATACAAGTCTGGGAAGTCAGTATGAAAAGCTTATTGCACTTTTAAAACAAACACAAATGCCGCAAGTGTATGCAATTAATAAATTGAATCCCTTTGTAATTGAAACTTACTGCTTCGCAAAGAAAGGAAAGTGGTTGAAATTAGATTTTTGTTTTCAATTCAAATGGCACAGCTAATATTCTTGGTAAGAATTCCCTTTCACAAGATTATATACTAGGAAAGAGAGCTTGGAAGCATGGAACAAAATCTGTTGAGCATTCTGTGAAGTTTCTTCATGGGGAGCACGTTGATTGAAGTGCACATTTTGAAAATATCCCAGATTGAATTTTTTTAAAGAACTTCTCTTTATTCAGTGGAAAAAAAAAATTGGAATACACTAAGCCATCTATTAATCATAAATTCGTAATTTTCACAGATACATGTTGACGTCTGTAACTTCCAATCCTGTATTTTGAACTTTTCATGGCTTGCCTGTTAGCCAGTGACAGTGTTACAATTTTACAAAATCATTTTGCTAAAACGTAATTGAAAAGACAGAGCTCTTGATCATCAAGTCTAATTAATTAACATACAGTCTGTGAGATGCACGGACATTGACAATCTGTTGTTACATATTAAGATCAAAATATTTTCTGAAATCAGGCGCAAGCTTTTGGCATCCTCTCACATTTTCTTCAGTTATGGATGATCTCTGACTTCTATATCAGCGATACGTATGTTAAAACTATACTAAATATATTGGAATATTTTGTTAATGAATGATTAGCTGAATTAAAACACAAAATTAATTCTTTGGTTCTCTTTCCCGTCTAGAAATGCTTTTTGCTGAATTAGAATTTTAATTCAGAACGCCACAGCTTGTACTGTACATGAAATTACTATCATTAAGTCACAAACTGCGGAAAATGGTTCCGCTATCTCTGTAACTGCCGGTGGTTCTTCTTAAATAGCCTCCGAAATACTGGACAAATTGGTTTATAGCGAGGTGTCACTCTTTGTTGGTGCTTTTCTTGAATATTGAAATCCCCATGAAATGTTTTTGTTGTTGTATCTCGGTAGATCTAGATTTCAGAAAAAAAACCCTTATCTTACTGCAGCAGTTGCAACAATAGAAGACATTGTGCTAAGTGTGTCACTCCTGGTTTGCGAAGTGAGGGCTTCCCAATTTTTTCCTGTTTTATCAGAAAATCATTGTCTCAATCCTGACGTTCAAGAGAATTTGATGAAATTAATACTAGATTGGGAGTTTTGATCTAAAATACGCGTGTTCATTTGAGACCTCTGGTTAATGCTGATGGTTAATTATTGGAGAAGTGATTACTGTCAGAGGCCCTTATATTAAAAACTGCAGGTTTTCTTTCTCTGCAAAAGGCAGAAGAAGCAGCCCTTGCCTCTGCTTTCGCTATTTGGAAGTGAAACTTCAGGAAAGGAGTCTCAGAAACCTGAGAATCAGAATATGAGTTGTATGCCTTCAGTAGAAGACAAAATCCTATCTTAAAGATAATCGTTTGAGTCTCACTCATTAAACTCATGCACAACCGCCGTGCCTGTTCAGTGTTTTTCACTTGCTCAGTCATTACTTGCATCGTTAATGTTCTCTCACACGTCCAAAGTTAAGTTACTCGTTCATGCTCTTGATGTACCGTTCGACGCTTACTAAGCCTCTTCTTGAGGCAGTATCCCTCATCTTATTTCTTGCCCTTTTTTTTCCCCAAAACATGTTCTGTGCATGCTCCCAGGCACCATGGATGCCATGGATATGATGCAGTTGCCCAGCTCTTCTGTCCATCTCCTGTGAGGAATCACCTCCTGCCTTCTAGCTCAGTCGCTGCCTGCTTCTCCTCCTTTCCACAGCTTCCCACCCCCATAGTTCAGCTCCTCTTCTTGCCTTTCCAGGAGCAGTGTCCCATTCCCTTCCCTGCGGCAGTGTTTCACTGTGCTCCTTGTTATTCCCCCATCTCGCTGACTTCATTTCCCAGGCACGCGGCCGAACCAGGAGTCATGCCTGTTCGTGGCCATTCTCTGCGTCCCTTAAATTTCTGAGAACTACAGAGTAACGAGAGACAGACATCTCATGTTTTCTGGTGGCTTCAGCAGTAGAGAACCCAGTCCTTCAACACTGTGTAAAACTAAAGCCAGCGTGATCAAGTACAACGCAGCAGCGTGTCAAAAGGATGCTAGAATTTCTAAAATGTTTTTTCCTCTTTGTCACAATACGGGGAAGGGGTATGACCTTACATTTGTTTGGATTTCTCCTTACTGGTAGTTGCCTAAGGATTTGGCTGTCAACTTGTCAAGCATCACTTAGCTAGCATAAAAGAGTATGTCCCCCTCAAGCTGAAATAATGTTCACGTTACATGAAGTGCTACTTTCAAGTGTTACCTGTAATCATACTTCTCCAGATTTACTAATTCAAAACAAGTAGAGGTATTTCTGTAGCCTTCCAGTTTACTGACTATCTGCATTTAATATAACGGAATAAGAAGCGTTCCTTTGTTTCTGCAGCTGTGGAATCGCCAATCTCTGCAGACCTATGAGAATGAAAGCTTTCCAGTGATAATGTAACAAGCTATGTTCTAAAACATATAAATATAATGTCATTTAGTAGCCAAGAAGTACCATGACTGACCAATTATGTGGTAGTCCTGTAGCTGGTCTCAGGAGTTCGTAGAGTTCTCTACTTCCTTTGCTTTGCTTCTGGAAAAGAGCTGAATACATGCTTAAGTCTCGCTGTATTCCGCAAAGGCTTCAAGCCAATAACGTACTGTATTAATAAGGACTGTGAGTGCATTGCTAAAATCGGGAGGAGGTTCTGAAACAACACATGAAAAGGTTGTAATTTTTAAAAATTCAGAACTTTACTCCTATTTCTGAAGCAAATGGCATTGATTTGTTCGCCTTGCAGAGGGGAGTTCTTGAATGACGTATGTGTTAACGCCGTCCCATGTATTTTATTCCTTTTCCCCATGCCTTAGGTGTGACGCTGTTGTCTGAAACAGCACACCTTAGTCCGGGAGAGGTATCTGCCAAACAGCTGAAATCACAAACTGTCCCCAGGGTGGAGCCTACAGCTGAGAAGGCTGGTTGTCACCAGGAGTGTTTTCATTGAGATGGGTACAGATCTTCTGCAGAGCCCTAACGAAGCAGCATTACTAGATCCAAACCAAGACACAAAGTTAGTGGTGGTGGTATTTACCTAGTGTGGCTTTCTGGTACAAATTAGCAAAACCAAACCAGGCCATGTTGAGTTCTGGCTTCAAAGAGCAACTGAACATTTACTAAATTTTTCCTTTTGTTTTTCTCATGTGTTTACTATAGTCTCTAGGATATTTACAGAACCAAAGAAAAAGAAACACTTTATTTTTTCTCAGCAAAGTACTTTGTTAACCTATTCTATTCAGAAAAAAACACTGGAATGAGTGGCTAGATTTTGCAGCCTGATCCAAAGACTAACTTAGGCATTACAAATCCAGCAAATATACCAGAGTTTGTTTTTTCCACTGCTAATGAGGCACTTTACTAAATGCAGGAAGATTGTTGTGTTTTGGTGGTTTTTTTTTCCATAATGTAGAATCATATTTAATTAGTTTTGGCATTGAAATAACATGCTTTTCCTTGTGCATGGATGAGCCTTTGTTTTAAAGCGTAGCCCCTAATTTTATTTTTCTTCTGTCAAACTAATCCTGTTAAACCTTTGCAGCTTAATCAGATAAAAAACTGAAGTTATGTTTGATATAGTGAGGTTCTTGCTGGTATTGACATAGCCAGAAAAGACTAAGTCTTTTCCAAATATGTAAGTAATTTCCCGATTTTTCTTAACTATTTCAAGCATCATGTAGTTTATTTCTGTGACCTACTTTGTCCTCCAGGCATAAATTGATCGAAAAGAGTCGCGAGGCCACAGCAATACTCCTTCCCCATTACAGCAACTTCCCTCCAACTCCAGAGCCCTCATGTACCTCTATCCTAGAGTAATCTGCAGAAAAACGGATGAGATTTGTCGCTTGCCCTAGAGGCCCCTGTAGTGGTGCATTTAGCTCGTCGTTTGGTTGCGTAGCAGAAAGCGAGCCGCTCATGCGTGTCGATCGCCTCCTGCCGTAGCGATGCCTGGGTGTTTAGCTAACAAACTTCACGGGATTTTCAAAAGCTCCCAGGTGGCTGAGCCAGTTTGTCTCCGTGCATGTTGCTTCAAAGCCAGGATCCATCTTGGAACCCTCATTCGTTTCAACCGTAAAAATGTCTTTTAAATACTTTTAGGAAGACTTTTTTTTTTTATCGTGGGAATCACTGTTTCTGTGCACTGTAGTTCTTCCTTGCACCCAGAAACTATGAAAGTATTTTTTGTCTCTCAGGCACACACAAGGCTTCATTTTCAGATGCCACCCAGAAATTGCCATCATAAATGATATTTTTAAGGTATCAAGGATGGAAAACAGGGAACTGGAACAGGAACACACATGGCATGTGACACACTGCTGCTGTTATCATCCCTACTACCCGTTCTATTTTTGTATCTTCTTTTTAGTCAGATATGCAATTGTACTGTATGAAAACCTTTTTGCTTTTTTTTCTGAAAATGATGTTGCAGAACAGATGTGTGAATTGCAGTAGCAATCAGAATATTTTAGGTAAAGTAGCCTTATTTAAGCTCTTTCTATTTCATTTGGTGTATTTTTTTATGTCTTCCGCTGGGCTTTTACAAGTAATTGGATTATGAATTTCAATCCTATGCATGCACATTTAATTTCCTGGGTTTGGTTTTTCTTTTTTCCCCCCTTTCTGTCTCCTCTGTGAAAGCTGGCTGATCCTCTGTTTAGATCTCTGCTTTCAGCCTCCCAGGAGAACGGAGTGAAAGCATTCTGTAATAACGTTGAAGTATACATCACTAACGAAATGTCGTTTATGCAGTTCATGCTTCACAATATAAAAAGCCTGAGCCTAAGGCACAGAGACCTAGTTTTGTTTTGGTATGGTTAATTATAAAACTTGTCAGCTGTAGCGGGACTGTGATGTCTGACAGTGAAATGAGCCACCATTGCTCTTACATTTTGGAAAATGTGTTTTGGTTATATAAACGAGGATAAATTAGAAACTGAATAACTTGTGTAACTGAAAAAAAAATGCTTTGCATCTTTGTCTGGAAAGACTTCAGTAGATGGCATCTATCTGGTTAAGCAACATATTGCGATTGCATTTTAACACATGCAGTTTGGCTCCGTGTTGCAAAGATAACAGAAAGCCATCTTTACATTCCAGCCAGTGCTGTTATATGTATTTTAATTCACGTTACTGAAATTACAGAATGACAAAGCATGGAGTTACATGGTATAAATTAAACCGTGGTTCAGAAAATAAATGGCAGTCATTGCTAACGAAAGCCTGTTCAAGAAACAGTGATCGTCTCTTGTCCCACACCTAGAAAAAGCCTAGGAAGGGAGACGTGCCTTGCAGCTTTCTAGGATGGGAATCCAGGCTGGGCTCTAGCAAGCAGAAGTGTGAGTCCGAGCGCCACAGTGAAGACACATTGCTGACACGTTGCTAGCAGCAGCCCCGTTGCCGTTTTACCACCAAGATGCCACCTTGCAGCTCAGGCATCTCAGGTAGACTCAGCTGCCAGTGTCACATGAAGTAGGGGAGAATCTAATGATGGAACCTTAAAGGCTTTCTACAGAAGGTCAGAAAGACCTTTTAAGTCAGAAATCGGTTTGCAACACTTGCAGATCACTGTTCATGCTAGCACTATTTTCACCGTTGCTCCCCAATTTTATATTTACCATTTCAAAATAACATTTCTCCAAAAAGTCAGTGAAGAAAGCAGATTTCCACATGAATCTTACTCTGTCATGCCTCTCTTTTCACACTAATTCAAACCTTAGGTGTGCTCTGAACAGCAGCATAATGTTGTTGTGTGCAAAAGCAGCAGAAGTTAGTTGGGGATTTTGTCAGCAAGATCAGGAAAAGAAAGATTGGGGGAGTAGATTCATGGTTTCCATAGTCCAGGGGACAATATATGAATGACAGGAACAGGCTCTAACGTGCCCGATAACGACCAAAATCCTATGCAGAAATAAGGTCCCGCATACTTTTTTCTTTATGATCTCTTCAGTCGGTCGGCTGTTTTAACCTCTCACAGTGCCTTGCAGACCCACGTCTTCCACTTTTTTACGTCCTCAGAGACATAACCGCTGCTGACTTTTGTTTGCTTTTTCTTGTTACTTTTGTCACCCGGGATTTTATGGGTGTCCCTGGTTGCGCGTCCTTGTGTCACCATGGATTCCCCCAGCTCCGGTCATCCTGCGCGTCGTCTTTACTTTGCTCTTTGAGCTTATACTTTAACATTATTCGTGACTGCCAGATCCTCCCGCTCGTCTGCTTGCACATAGATATGCAATACTACCAGGACCTAGGCTCTTTAATGTTAGGACGATTAAGTCTACATATTTAATGGCAGCGTTTTGAAGTCATTCACTAGAAATGTCTAGTCAGACAGAGTTAGGTGGCTGTAATTTCAAGCAGCGTGAATGCTAGCGTATTCTCCGTGTTTCCTACGCAATGCCAGGTGGATGCTAGACACTTCACTGTAGCTGGGCGTAGCAAATTACTGTGGCTTGAATGACTTATGGCAAAAGTTTTCACTTTGGAAGTGATGCTCTTTTCAGGGTGCTGATTTAATTCAAAGTTCAGATAAATGGAGTCTGCTGTCCAGGTTTTAATATAAAAGAAGGTATCTCCTGAGAAATTTCAGAAGGCTTATTTATTGTGAATATTTCAGATTCTTCCTGAAAAAAACCCTGTGTACAGTAACTAGTAAATCAGCTGCATTGTCAAGAGCACTAGGTACGAGTGTGTAAGTCAAAACTGTATTAGAACATTGCCATTTCAAGGTCTTTTTTTTTTTCTTTAATAGCATCAAAACAATAAAATTATTGCATGAATTTCCCTGCCCTGTTCTAATGGCAGACTTGAAATAGTAAAAACCTGGTACCTTGGGTAGCAAGCATCACTTGATAGCCTTGCCATGACTTTCAGCACTAATCTATGATTCATAATGGTTTGCCAACCTGCCAACGCTCATTTAAGGCAAATCGAACCAAAGTCATTTGAGTTTTTTGGGTTTTTTTCATTTTACTGCCTACAGTCTTGGTGCTTCAAGTAAAAAATTAGTACAATTACAAATACGTTTTTCCATGAGGAGAGAAATGCCACTTGTTGTAAGGTTGACAATTTCCCTACCCCCCAGCCCCCCTTCTGGCCCCATTTCTTTCCCATTACTCAGGGGAAAAAAAAGAATTCTCTGTGTGTTTAGAAAAAAACTGTTTTAATTTAACTTGGAAAGAAAATTGGGCATACAATAGGAATCCACTGAGATTACAAGGGAACCGTGCCTGACAGTGCGCCTTCTATTTGGAAGAGATCTTTGCCTGTAACTAAAGGGAGAGATTAAAGAAGAGCATAATTAATGTTAGCATCTTCCATGCTAACACATACAATTACGATGCTCACACTGTGCGCTTGTCATTATGTAAAAGTGACCTTTACAGCTCACTCAGCACGTTGGCTAACGCTCTGCATATCACTGAGCTGCCTAGGAAACCATCTTTTGCTCTTACCATAGTCCCAGGAAAGCAGCTTGTGACAACGTGTATGTATTCTGCTATTTCTTATTCTTCTTTCTCTCCCTGGCTACCAGTTTTGCAGAAATCTATCTGCTGTATTCATATGTATCTGTGTTGGTTTTGGTTTTTTTTCAGTGCCTTGCTACATGGGAGTCCTTCCTAGCATCTCAAACAGTGGATCTTCATGTGGAAGAAGATTCTGAAGATAGGCCTTGAGTAGTATCTCCGCTCAATCGCTGCCTTTTCCACGCAGTTTCTCCCAACCAAAGAAGTGCTTTATATGAGATCAGATACGTTCTTAAATTTAACTGTTAAAAATCAGTGAAATGCAGGAAACCAGCTTATTGAAAACTCAGGTATTCTAGCCCTGAAATACATTTTGGAACATGCTATATATTGCTTTATATTGCTTAGCTGTGATTTTACATATTTTTATGCAAGTGTTTGCATACAATTGTATTCATAAATATTCCATAATTTGGATATAAAGTATTTTAAATATGTAAAAATAGCTCCATTTTAATAAAAAGTTTAATAAGGAAAGCTTGTCTTCATTCTGTATGCTAGTCTTTAAGAAGTATTTTGGTATTTTAGCATGCTTATTACGTTCTCTTTGTTGAGTAATTTCCTGTATTTGTAAAATTACCTAGCGTAGTCTTCAAGGAGCTCTTTAGGATTATTTTAATAGATTGTGCTAGTCACCCGATGGCAACGTGGTACGGAAAGGTGCCGAACATGATCTTTGTGATTAATGCTGCTTTAAAGTACTGTTCATTCAGTTTGCAGTATTTACATGTCTATTAAACATCTTCAATTTGACTGCTTTTTTAAAGGATAAAGAAAAAACTCACAGGTCACGAAACAGACTGTTTCTACAGTGATACGATGTTAGTCGCAGCACTGATCCTGCCAGTACAAAAGCTTCCATTTGGAGTTTCCAGGATCAAACCCTGTGCTCCCGTGGCTGACCTTCCCGTAATCCTTAACTTCCTCCCTCTTGGGATAGCCAGCGTGGAAGAGAAAGGGAGAAGAAAGGAAAAGAAAGTTTTGCATTAAAACGATTAGCTGATTCACTCACGCGATACGCGTTAAAGTGCTCCAGTCATTGAATTATTCCACCCAAAAGGGCTGCCAGTCTGCACTTGGAATTCCTGCAGTTGTTCTCCCAGGCAGGTAAGGTCTGAGCCAGCCTAAGTCTGAATACGGAAAGAATGAGGTGCAGGAATTGGAGACAGCCCAACTGCGGCTCCGGCTTCGCAGAAGAGCAGGGCTCCAGCCGTCCGTCCCCTTCGCCCTTTGCGGTGGTCATTGGCGACCTCGCTCTTGCCGGTCACCTCGTGGCTGCGGGGAAGCGGTTCCGGAGCGCACGGCTGCGCTCAGCTGGCTGTGGCCCCGTCCACGCTGGACGAGCCATTTTGCGGCTTTGATCTTAAGAAATTTAGATCGCAGGTGAGACCCGGCATGCCAGCTCGACCTTTTCAGCGATGCGAGGAAGACTGCTCTCACGCTGCCCCCGTGGAGTATTAATGAAAGCTCAGCTCCTCTTTTTTCTCAGCTATAAAATAGCAGTTAAGGTGCTCCTGAATTACTGCAGGAAGCGTGCATCTCTCCCACCTTGGACAATGTACAGAGGAGAGGCGAGTCCATGTCAGGAGGAAGGCGGTGCGGCCGGCGGGCTGCGCCGCGCAGTGTCTTGTCCAGCAGTGCTGGCAACGGGCGCTCGCAGGAGGCATGGAAGAACAGCGTGGCTGGACTATGCTCTTTCCCCATTGTATCCTTCCTGCTGGCTTTTTTTTTCAACATTGACGCTTCTATCAATGTGCTTAATAGCCCTTAATGCCTTTCCCCGTGCTTCATTTTCTTTTTTTCCATCTAAACTTCTAGTATTTACCACGCTGAATATCGGTGGCTTCCACAACTTAATCTTGGAAGGAAAATTCAATTCATTTTGTGATTTCCTAAACCAGCTACCCAATAATTTCAGGTAATGCCCTCTGCCTCTTGCATTGTGAGAAGAGAAGAACAACTGTTTCCTTTTTGTCTTCCCTGTGCCACTCCAGAATTCCCAAACCTCTACTGTGTCTTCCAAGCTCTTCCTCTTTTCCCGGAGGAAAAGCCGTAGCTTAATACCATCTTGTCCAGAAGACTTCACATTTGTGCTCGTTGTTACTGCTTTTTCCTCTATATTTTCTAGTTCTGCTGCAACTGGTGTTCAAAATGCAGGCACACCAGAAATGTACATCTTGTCATAATTATGCTTTGATTTTTTTCATCATTCTTTCCTACTAATTCTTAATTTAAAGTACCGCTGAACGCTGAGCTGCCATTCCATAGAACCGTCCACTAACATTAAGAGCTATTCTGAAGGTTACTAAATAATTTAATTTCCATCAGTGTGTATATATAGGAGAATTGGCTTTTCCCTGGTGAGCATTCATTTGCATTTATTAATACTCAATTTTGTCTGCTGTTTTTAGCTCCTAATCTCTCAGCAGCGTACAGTCCTATAGACAGGATTCCAACAAGACAGGCAGCAGTAACGCTCTGAACGCCAGATAAGCGAAAGTTCAAGAAATTGAGCTTGAGCAGGCTTACCTGGAAGGATATGAACATTTAAGTGTAACCAAAAATTAAATACCGCGCCACTAATTTAAGCTCCTCTAAAAAAGTGTAATGTCAGGTTTGGTGAGATGGGGAATTCCAGCGTGCGTTGCATTGGATTTACCTGTATGTTCTGCTGGAGCAGAAAGCTGCTCTCTGAAGCGTTTGGAAACCAGAAGCACCATCGGAGATCTTGCATCCCTGGTAAAAACGTGGGCTGCGGCTCCTTATCGTCATGATTTATTTTTAATTTCTTTTCCTGTTTAGCTGGGCCATGACTTTAGGTGGGGAAAGGCTTTAGTAATCAGTTGTGTAGAGGCCTTCTTGTGGCCAGGTTGTTAGTTCTCTGATTTTCTAGTAGCGCTATCATGCAAACCCAAGGTCTTTTGTTAAGTACAATCAAACATTGTCCCCTTTGTGTTGTGGAAATACTGCTGAAACTTAGAATTTTAGAAAGTCTATTGTGTATTTAGACCTATTTCCAAAGATTTTTCTTTTGTGGAGTCTCATGAGAGTCTCACGCTCCAGAGTAAGCTCGCTCTTTCTAGGGCTAATGTGCTTAAACTATTCGATTACTCAAAATCCATCTGCCTGTTCTTGCTGGACTTTCTCTCTGCTGTCTTCAGATAGCTTTGTACAGCTTGTTAGAGCCCAACCACTTTAAATAATTCCTGAAGTGCCAGAAGTCTGCCTAGGAATTCAACTTTCAGCTGCTTACAGCTAAGAGCTTCTGTCTGGAGGCCTCGACCTCTTTCTGCAGATTTGCAGACTGAAATCAATTAAACACTTAAAAGGCAAATCTGATCTTCAAGGTGAGAAACCAGTGTAAAAATGGTGCGGTGCTTCAGTGTGTCTGTCTGCAGAGAGCACGAAACAACAGCTCTGAGTGGCAGAAAGCTTTCCACCCAGTTCCGCGTGGGTTTTGTTCTCAAATTCAGGTGAGATCACTTTAAAAACATTAGTGTTTTCTTGTAAAACAGAAAATTCAAACTGCACCTGCCGTGTCCTAGCTAGATAACCACCACCTGTAGAATACAGAACCAGCACAGCTTACCAGCCTCCTCGGGCAGCCGGAGGGCGACGTCACCGAGTGTGTTTTCGTGGCCCAACAACTCCAATTTTTCGCAGCGACGCCCTTTCTGGCCAGCGTCGGAGACGGGACCGTTGGCAGGTAGTTGCGAGTTAGTGGTCAAATACTTCTGACGGGCCCATTACAGCATTCTGAATTGATGCCCTTCAAAACCACGCGTCAAATAAATATTTAAAAGAAAGAAGAGAGGCCTCCTTTTGCTCCGGGTTCAGAGGAAAGCCTTGTCTGTGATGCAGTCCCACAGAGGCAGCTTACTGAATACGGAGTGATTAAAAGAAATCTTGGCCAACCAACTGAGCCTTCAAACTCCTTCATGAACCCGACTGGTGCTTTTCCAAGCTGCACCGATCGATGCCTGGGTGCAGCCCCGCTGTCGGCAGTGGCTCAGCCTTGCTGGGAGGAACGGAGAGGCAACAGCTCATCCGAACCTGGAAGGGACAGCCACGAACTTTTCAGTGGATCTGGGAGGTTTAGGGGACCTGAAAAGTGAAGGGACATCCTGCTTTTAGGTAAGACACGCAATTAAAGAACTGCAGAACTGTAAACGGATGTCCTTGTTGAAAATGTGATTGGAAAGATGATCAAAAACCATCGTATTAGTTTTCCTACAGGCAAGAAGCCATACTTTGAGGCTTAAAGTTTTTGATCTAGACTGTGACATGACACTGAGTTTTCAGCAGGAATAATTCCTTTGATAATCACATTGCTTAGCAGGTTAGTTAAGGAATAAGCATTATTATGTCTGCATTAATAATTAACCAAGAGTTGCCCAGTAAGCCATTAACTGACAAAGTCAAACTAAGAAAATACCTTGGAATCAAGGCAACGTTGATTATGTGGTGTGGGGAAGATTAACTGTTCTTTAAGTAATTGTTGTAACACTAGGTCGGCTTACAGAGCAACCGAGTTGCCTTTTTGAATTAACTTCTTTAATCAAAAAATAAGTGGTCGCAATGTTATAATGTGGTTTTTTGTTTGTTTGGGTTTTTTTGTTTTTTTTTTTTTACAAAAGTAAAGCGTCTCACCAGGCTCTTTTGCAAATGAAATAAGATGCTTTTTTGTTTGTTTGCTTGTACTCTGGAATTGCGTTCATTTAAATAATAAATTAAGTTTTCACCAGGAGGTTAAAAAAAAAAGTATGTAAAATGCGAGCTGAGCAAGAAGCTCCATGCATGTACAGCTATCGCGAAGCTCCTCACTTCTAAACGGAGATCTCCCCCTTCACTCGGGGGCCGCGTTCGCTGGCTGTGGGGTTACAGCCAAAGCCAGAGGTGCCCTGAACATCTGCACCTCCTGCCCAGGAGCCCGGAGGAATTGCTGGGGCCCACGGAGCCGGTACCGAGCCCGTGAGGCTGGCGGGGACTAGCCAAAGGAGCAGCGGCTCGTTGCAGTTTCAGAGTCGCGAATGCTTTTTCATCTCTCTTTACGGCTTGATACTTCAGTGTACGCAGCACAAGAGTCCAAAGTTTCTACCTAATAAAAGCAAAAAAAAAAGGGAAGTGGATGAGGGTCCCTTTCAACCTAAAGAGTATTCTGTGAGTCTATGAAATAACGAGAAAATTGAGAGTAATTCTCTGAAGAGAGAAACTATTACAGGAATTTAGTACGTCCCCTCCTACTTTTGTCCACCAGCAGTACCTTTTGCAATAAACAAAAGAAGCCTGGCAGATACTCTGCTGACAGAAAAGCAAGGCAAGGGCAAGGTTAGAGAAAGGATTGTCATTGGGTTTGAGAGAAGAGCGCTAAGTGAGAACAGCTCTTTGGAGACGGTGCGTTCATGCACTGACAGGACAGCACAAATTTTATAAGCAAATTAATTGTGACAGCTTAACATAGTAAAGTAAGTTGTTCAATATTTATTGGTGCCTTCCAGCATGCTGCTTGATTCCTGTGACTGCAGATAGTTTGCTACCGTCTCATTGCGGGGAAGAAAAATCACAGAGAAATATAAAAGGGGAGGCGTAAAAGCAGAAAAAGCAACTAGTTTGCAGTCTTCTGCGACGATGACTGTGCACTATGGCACGCCAGTGTTAAAAGAATTTTAAAATATTATACATATACAATTGTGCCTCATTTTGTCACATATGGGGACAGCAAATGAAGAAATATGCTTCTGCTGAAGGCTGAACCTAGAACCTTTTTTTTTTATATCAGCCTTTTCTTCGTTTCTGAGTTTTTCCTGAAGCAGAGGCTCTCAGCACAGACCAGCATCAGCCTTATCCAGAATATCTAATACGGAAAGGCAGTACTGGGTCACACCGGCAAGTCTTAGCCAGCTTCTTTCAACCAAGGTAAAAAAAGCCGTGCCCTATATACAGAAGATGTTCCCCGATATTGGGTTCCCCCCCCCCTCCCTTTCCGTAAGAGCTGCAAAGCCACTTCCTACGGGTCCCACACTGGTCCCCGCTGAGCACCTCACCCGGGTTTAACACGGGCTGTTATGGCCAGGTTCGAGAGGGGACGCGGTGCCCTGCCGGAGGGGCTGGCAAGGAGCAGGGCGTCCAGGGCTGGGAGCCAGGCACGCGCTGGGGAAAGGCGACGCCGGAGCCCTTGGCCGCAGCGCTGCCCCGGCGCTGGAGAGATGCTGAGGAGCAAAAGGAGCTGCTGTACTTGGTCTCCTTGCTCGAAAGAGATTCAGGGAGTGGCGCGACGGTAACTGTCATCTGTCTCATCTGTCACTTGGATTGCACTCTATACGTAGATTTCAGAATATAGAGGATCAAAAATTAGTACGGAAGGAAAAAAAAAAATACCTTGGATGCAATTAGCAGGATATTTGCTTTCACGATTTAAATTATATTTAGCTTAGGTTTTAACCCCTAACTCGAAATGTTCCTCTTCTTACTTCACATGGCTTGCGACAGCCATCGACCATGTGCTGCGTCTCCAGTCTGCGAGGGTTGCTATGGGAATTCTGGCTCCGCTGCCCAGAGAGCCGTTGCCTGCGACTTGACAAAGCTGACCAACGCTCCTGCTATAGATGCTCGTCTGTCCTTAGAAGCATTTGTCTTGTAGATGACCTTTACGGAAAACAGTATTATTTCGTATCTGCTTTTTCATATGTGATCTCGTTTATCCAACGTACTTGTTCAGAACAAATACACGGCAAGGCCGCGAAGATTTTCCTGGGGCGTCCCTCTCCAATAACACCGATCCAGATGTTAGATTGTTCTAACTCGTTATTTGTGGGAAGAGCTATTGTACAGCAAGGATGCAGGAACGCGTGTCTAACTCCATGAACTGGCCAGGGCAGCGGCACGTGGCGCGGCCGCGTGCCCGTAAAGCTGGCAGCGGACACGCGGCTCGCTCCTCTCTGCGGGGAGCGCCTCGGCGCAAGGAACGTTTCAGGCTGCATTTCAGTTCTTCCAAAATGCGAGGTCAGCGCGGAGCAGAATTGAGTTCCCCGAGTAATTCTAACCATGCAAATGTATTTCTACGGTGCCTCTTGGTTTTTTTGGTCTGTTCGGTCATTCTGGATACGCAAATATTCCCGATGTGATTGCTGCCCACCCCATCATTATGCTGTGATCCAGAATCCATGGAAATGAACGAAAAGACCAAAGACTCTGTTCAGCTGCTCCCATGCGAAGTCTCCCAATTAAGCAGCATTCAGGTTATTGATAGTATTTAGGGAAAATTTGCTCATGAAAAAGAAACTGGAGCAGAAAAATATAATCAGTATCTTGACTTTACTCTTACATTAGGTAGTGCCCATGGTGTTTCTGCCCTTTGTTTCTAAAAGGCTGGGGGGGGGGGATTTTTTTTTTTTAGGGAGGGGAGCATTTTCTGTTGTCTTATCTTCAGTATCTCAGCTGTTCTCCAGCAGCAGCAACATGTGGTTTAGAAGGGAAGCAATAAAGCCTTAATTATAGGGCAGTGTAACAGCTACAAATGCGTATTCCACTGCTACATGTTCTTCAGAAGGATGTAATCAATTCACACTGTTTTTGAACGATGTTTCATATTGTGATCTTGTAAACAGATCTTAAAATAGCCAGTTTATAAAGAAAGCTAAAACTCTATAATTAGGAGAGTGTTTCTTTTTTCCAAATTAACCCTAAAAGAAAAGTGGGAGGATGGAGATACAGCGGCTTTGATTTTGAACCCCCTACTGCAGTAAAAGAATGCTAATAATTTGAAAGTTGGTTTGTTGT
>VZTL01086747.1:0-30424 GCA_013400535.1 Scopus umbretta
TGCCGGGGGTGGTGGTGGTGGTGTGTTTGTACAACTGGAAAGGGGATAAAAGAAATCTCCATGAATAGTAACTGTATGTTTATAGATGGGTGCCTCTTTGCCAACTCTGCATGCAATGTGCATTCATCTTCACCAGATATTCAAGTGGCAGGACTTTTTCAAGCAACGATGTTTATAGAAAATGACTATTTTGAAGCTTTACACACTAGAATTTGAGGAAACTTAAAATTTACATTTACAAACATCATCAGTCACCCTATCTGATAAATCAGAACAGAGGAATCTGGCTTAACTACTATAGATGGGCAGCAAACAGCAGTTGGTTTTTCCAGAGATTTTCTAACATTGGTTAAAATGAGAAATTTATCATGCATCTGCTCAGAGACACTCTGAAAGAAGCCAAACATATCAAAGCACTTATTTGTGAGGAATTATTTCTACCAGTCCTCTTTCTTGACTAGAGGACAAAACTGGAAAGTGTCCTTTCTGTTGTATTACCCCATTCAACTGTAACATGGAGCCATTTTCCTTCAGTGACAGGACTAAAATGAAGATGAAGAACTTCCGCATGGATGTAAATTATCAATGAAAATGGGATATAAGCAAGCAGCTCTGAGGGGTAACAAATAATGCTGGTTTGTTTGTTCTTTAAGGTGCCTCTGCACAACAAGATGGTTGACAAAGTGAGAATTTTGACTGGAGCTTTTCCACAGCTGGGGACATCAGAAAGTCCTTTGCCTCTCCTTGACCCAGCCTCTGCTTAGGATCCTCTGCTGTATGCTAAGGAGTGAATTAACACTGCAACCTTTTCCTAATTGGGGGTACTAATTTAGTCTGTCATCCCCATTCAGCCAGCTATTCTCACAAAACCTATAAGAATTTCATATCTCTGACTCTTTAGGCTTTGTGGCCAAGTGAGGTTGAAAAAGTTACCTGGGGAGGGATTCAGAGGTGCTGGCCTGATATAGGACCTCACACCATTTGTCTTTGTGTTCTTGGGTTGAAAATACCAGCTTGGATATTTTAAAAAATTTCTGCGTGTATTGAGCACTAGAGCTTTTAGGATCAGACTATTTCTTCACAAGTTACAAGGAAGCAATCAACCTTTTCCTTCCATCCCCAGCAGATGTAGAAATTAATTTAAAAGTATGGGGTTCCTCTAAACTTGTAGCCCAAGACGGTCAACACTGGCCTCTCTGAGTGTTAATTTTGGGTTTCTGCCCCAAAGGGTGGACCTCTCCAGCTGTCAGCAAGCAGTAAGCAAGTCATCAATCAAGAAAAGACCAGGCCTTTATGCAGCACTTCGATTAAACCTTTGGTTTCAAAGCTGAATCTTCTGTGCCCTTCTGTAGACCAAGGCTCCACTAGAAAACGAATGCAGAAATGCCGCTGGGGAAAGCATGTTTGTGTGAGATTTCCAACCCAATTTTTCAGACTCAGATGTTAGGCAGTTTAGATAAGGGGATGATTAGAGGTCTAAGCCTAAGGTTTGAAATACCCAGACTTCCTGGAACCACTGGTGCAAATCCCAGAAGGTCTGACTCAGCCCTCCAACCTCCTGATGAAGATAAAGTGAGCTCCATGCAGAAGTGTGACTTGTGAGTCCCCACCGGCCAAGACCCTGCTGGAATGGAGATAACGATGGTGGTGCCTACAGCATAGAAGGGGATTCGTTACGTGGTTGGGATTCACTATGTGGTGGAGCCATAGTGCCCTGCGTCTGTCCACACCATGGCTCCTGCCAGTGTTTTCACTCCTGGGCTCCGCCAGAAGTGATTTACGGATCCTAAACTTTTCTAGAGTTTTGCTCCTGCATGTTTTGGTGTGCATGACCAGCGTCATGCAGTCCTTCTGGCAAAACTATGGCCCTTCTTATCTTTCTGTTGCACTGCATATTGACCTCCTCAGAAGAGTGTGTGTCAGTATAGTTTGTGACTCACTCAGAGAAAAACCCTACAGAAGTATATTATGTTGCTTTTCTATCAATCAGTGCTGTGACTCAATCGTTTTTATTTTAGAAAATAAACCAAACTCCCAAATCTCTGGTATGCTCTTCACACTTACATTTGGTTTGTCAAGCACAACTACCCAAAAGTTATCAGCAAAACTTTTAATAAACAAGCTGAACTAATCTATTTAGCCTTTCTTTTCCTTTCTGCTACTGGACAATTAACGAACATGACACAAAATTCTAGCACACATTTCCTCTTTTAAGTTATTCATAATATTCGCCTTTAATAATTCACAGAGTACTTGCAATTTATTCTTTTGTGCTGCGTTCTGAAAATTAAGTCATCTGATCAGGGGATCCTCAGAGAAAAGATAAAGAAAAACACACAACTTCTGTAACCATCAAACACAGAATCAATGACTGATTTCACAACTAAGTGTATGATTTGAAATGCACTTTAGGAAAGTATTGAAACAGCAGAGCTAATTAAACTTTTGCTTTCCAGAAGCATTCAGCTCATTACAGCTCAGGCATTCACAGGGCAGCAAATCTGCACAGGACACACATACTTGAATATTCTCAAGTGAAACTCCAAAAATGGACATAGGTACAGAACCAGTCCCACACTTCGTCATTCCTTATCCCATACCGAGGCCAACAGATTGATCAAACTGACCAAAGAGTGTAGCAGATACTAAATTCTATTACTCAATCCAACATAAAAACAGTAGTAAGAAAATAGTAACTCAGTAACTCATCCTCTCTCTCTAGCTCCTGTTTGCACTGTGACAAACTAGATGATGACCCATCAGCACCTCCACCTCCAAAATACTCTCCAGCAGAGGCAGGAGATGCTGCACTCATTCATGATTCTTTTTGCTGAAAGAAGCATTCCCAAACTGCCATCCACCAAATGCATACAAGTAAATTAAAAACAAGCAGGTAACTTCAAGAGAAGTGGAAATAAGGATCCTGTTTTCCTGGACTTCATGTTCCCATGGTTAAATTATCCTGTGTCTTAAAAGATATAACTCTCATGTACATGCTGTGATGGAAACTTCTCCAATGGCTGCAAGAAAGCACCTATCCTTCTTTTCCTCTCTCAGATTTTTTGAAGACTAGTAATACTGCTTCTGCACGTGCAGAAGCTTTTCTTTCAGTTGAAATAATGGTTTGGTTGCCTCTCCTCCACCTGACTTTTTATTTTCAGAAAACAAAACAGGAACACCCTACTTTTGAGACCCTCCAGCCTCCTGCCACCTTTCACTGAACCTTGCAGATACGCTCCAGTGTTATTGGGGGAAGGAGTAAGACCCATTTCTTTTAAGCCAGGGCTAAAAATGGCTCCAGAAGCCATGCATGAAAAACTAAACAACTTAGCAGAATTCTTGGCTTTCCAAATAAAAGTGCCTACCTTCACTGGTTTTTCAGACGATGCAGCCAGCATTTTCACTTTACTTTGGTCTGACTTAAATTGTAACTCCCTTGGGGCAGCATCTTTGTCTTTCTATTTGCTTTTAAGATGCCTTGCATGCCCAGCAGCTCCAAGTATAAAATGATCTCTAGAGCTGCAAGGAGAAAAGTCTCCATGAAGATGCACCTGAATTTTGTAATGAAATTGCCTCTGTGTTGAGATGTTCTGGTGCACAAACATTTCCTCGACAGGGTTTCACCAGCACAAATACTTGCTTTTTATCATTGCCTGTTTGAATACACATGGAGACTGCATCTGAGCTTGGGTAAGCATTTACATCAGAAGCAGCTTTTTAAGTGAAACTCACGCTCAGAGAACAGGAGGAGTGATTTTTCTTGACCTATCCCAATTTGGCAATAAAATTCAAATGTGGCAAACTAGACCATCCAGGCTTTTATTTTTCCTTTCTTTCTTTCTTTTCTCCATCCCTCACCCCTCCCTTTTTTTCAAAGCAACAAACATTTTGTTGAATTGTTCTAAATAATGACAACATTTGAAACCACTTCAGTCTGTTTAAGATCTCAGGGGGAAAATTTGGTGAATAAATGAGTCGGGATAAATCAAGTCGTTCTGTTCTAATAACTGTCTCTCTCACTCTCCTTATCTCAATTGCTATCCCTCCTTCTGTGTGCTCCCGTGCCTCGCTGGCCAACTCCTGGGCATCGCCCCTTGTTCTGAAGCCACCCTCTCTGCTCTTGTCTCCAGCTCTGTGATAGTCCCCGTTCTGTTCCACCTCCTCTCATCAAGCTGTCAGGCTTCTCCTGTCTCATCTTGTATTGCAACTCTTTTCTCCATGCAGTCCCCAACCTCCATCCACCAGCCCTGCACACCCTGCTGCCAGATGTCTCCTCTCACCACCCTGTCCATCGTGTCCACTGCGTGTTGTACAGCTCTCTCCAGTGAGGAACCCTGGCTCCTCTTCCCCCCTAAAAACAACTTCTCACACAGGCACAACCCCACCATCTAGATCAGACTCCGGTACCTCTCTACACCTCATTGCAAAACTAAGATAACATCCTCCACTTCTCCCTCCTTTCCCTCTGCACCTCCATCCCCTTCCCATGCTGTCATTCTCCACCATTTGACACAGTAGCTGTAAAACTCAGAGCAGTCCTTTTCGATGGCCTTTGGGTACAGTTTGCACAGGAAATGCTACGCGGCACCACGCTGCCTCTGTGCACTGGTGTCGGGGATATGTGGCAAAGTCTGAGGAGTCAGGAGAGGTCAACCGTTGGCTTGACCTCCTAAGCCCATCTGCCTTCACGCAAGCAAAGACACATGCTCTAAACATGTATTATCTTTTCAGGACATTTGTTTCGGGAGCAAGCTGCGTTAAGCAAAGGTACGTCAATTGATAATAAACCTGCTCCACACTGTCATTTGTGGGTGATTTGAAGAAAAACAGACCATGTAATCAGGTCTAAGGGGTCCCTAATACCAGAGACGCTGGTGCTGTCAGCTATAGAAAATAATTAGAACGTTATCCCTGTGGCAAGGAGAATGTAAATACATCTAAAATACGACATAATGACATTCTCCTCTGTAAGCCAGGGGATCTGCTTCAAATAAAAGGGCCATTAACACAACAATTAAAGCCGAGGGGGCCGGTGAAGTAGGGAGCCAGCCTGGTGCAGGGCGAGGCAAGCGATCGCCAGGCGTAAATCTTTCGCCATCCCAGCCAGGAATGTGACTATTAGCCCTCTCATGACCCGAGGGCTTCCCAATAATGCATCTGCTCTCTGTCAGGGCCAGGATTTCGTAACGTCCTCCAGCGCGAGCCGAGGGCCGGCTCCACGGTGCGGCGCCAAAGAGGGAGTTGGCGGGAGCTGGGTGGCTCCACGCTGGACCTTGGCCCCTGTTCAGCAAAGCACTTAAGCGCACGCTGTAGGGACGTGTCTCCTCCAAAGGCTGTTCGGGCTCTCGGAGGTGAGCAACGGGTGGGCTTTGCTGAGTCGGGGCCATTCCGGCTTTCCCGGAGCAAAGCTGGACCCATTGCCATCTTCAGCACTTCTCCTCTCCACCTTCCTTAGGGGGATGCACCCCACGGAGCAGGCTGTCCTGAGATGCTCCGGGAACATCCTCGCTGCGAAACTCCAGCTCAGGGAACCTGCAAAAACCAAGGAACGGAGAGCACCGCAGAAATTTAGGCACGATTCAAAGGAAAGAACGTCACTGCTTTCACTGTGCAGGCAGCAAACACTCTGAACGTGCTCCAGGCAAAATGGAAATAATATTTTCTATAAGCTCTCTAGCAAACTTACAGAAGCGATGGACCAGTGCTTGGAGAGGACAGCAGTTCCCACCTTTCATTCAGTCTGTAGATGATGATAAAAGTCCATAACACATCAGGAACTTTGTTTCTGGGAAAAATGCATCCAGCACATCCCTGCAGGTTCTTGGCAAAGGAAAAATATCACTGAGCTGGCAAAATCGGCTTCCACAATAACATCAGGTTCAGACATAAGTTTCTTAATGCTGTCAATTTAGGTCACAAATGCAGATTTTATTTGTTTCCTTGTAGAGATGAATGCCTCACTGGGCTCAAAACAAGGTTGTTTTGTTTTTTTTTTTTAATTTAGTGATGTTTTGTGGTAAATGTAAAATTTTTTTATGTCTGCTGGAAGTTTATGAATGCCAGAAAACAGGATATGATACCAACCTGCCTGGTTGCATTGCATAGGAAGAGAACAGTACCAAATCCAGCTCTTTGGGAAGATCTGTCAAAAGTCAGGTTTATTACGTCAACCCTCTTTTTCAGTTCTACTAACCCTTGTAAGAGAATGACATAGCAGGAACTTCAAAACAAAAACAATTTTCTGAATTTTACTTTTAAGCCCCAATGTTTCAAAAATCCAAAGGTAACATGCTTCCCATGTCCTGTGTTTAGGCATATGAACATTACCTTTCCCCCCCAGCCCTTAAGAAAAAAAAAAAATAAAAATTAAATAGTTGTAGGACATACAGAAACTTGTGGAGCTATTTAAAGATGACCTTTAATTTTTTAAAGAAAACAACACATATCCTCTCAATCTTTATGACTAAGGAAGATCTGAAAATAACAACTACAGAAGTCACATTTCTCTTACAAAACCATACCGTACACTGAGAAAACTATTAGAAAGGCACACAGAAAAAAAATTCTCCCTATAGTACATTAATGACTTCCACAAAAGGAGCACTTATTTAAGAACTAGGGAGCTGAATAACTCAAGGTATGCTAACTGAAAACCAGGACTTGACGTATAGAAACACTTGCATCTCATGAAACAAGACAGGGCTCTGGTTGTCAAGAAGTTCAGAAAATCAGACCCAATTTCAGGGGAAAGAGAGAACATCTTGTGCGCAAGCTGAGCTGCATGGGCACTCAGTCCGTCCCCTACTGATGGATGCAGGATCAACACCTTCCAGAAGATGGACACCTGGGCTATGAGAGAATTATGTATGTCAAGGTAAAGCATGCATCACCATAGTATCTTGGTATGGAAAAAACCACATAAGCAAAATATTAGCTTCATGTCCAACATAGAATAATCTTTGAAGATTCTCATTACAAGTAAACACAAGGATAATAACTAATGGGTAAGCTAATTAGTCATGCAAATCTGTTGGATTTTCACTGCCTCCTCCCAGCCACTTACTTCTTTAGAAGGCATTTCATTTTCTGAGTAGTGCACAGTTCAGCATCCAATTCATATTAGTTGGGCAAAAAGACAGTCCTTTAATCTTCTGACACTTTGGTCCTCTGTGTGAAACACATGGAAACTTTCCAACAGAGAAACAAAAAGAGTGATAATATAAAAGAAAATATTAGCAAAAACTCCCATGGAACAAAATGAGGTGGTGTTCTCTGGCAGATCTCATGCCTGAACATTGTGGACAGCAGTAACTTATAACCTGCAAATGCAAGGACAGCAACCAACGCATTTGTCTCTTTCAATTATGTGAGCTGCCTTATATATAATAGAGCTAGTAAAAATCATCTGAAATAAACAACAGCCAGCCTTTATAACTAAGGTCACACTGGCCAAAAGGGCTGTGAATGTTCCAGCAAGCTAGGAACAAGTTTCTAGACAGCTGGAGACATTTTGAGCAAACATGGGCCAAATTAAACCGACGTGGGAAGCCAAAGTGAAACCAGTAAAATCTTGCCTACTCAGATGACTTTTGTTTGAGCTGGAACCTAAATTCAAATAAAATTCCTAGGAAGATACTGCTTTGACTGCGACAACAGTCACCTGAGTCATGTGACAAGCACTTTGCTTTAAAAATCTCAGTGTGTCAACTCCTGAGTACACTTGCACATCAGATCGATGAGAAGCAAAAAGAAGGGGGGGGATGAGAAAATAAAAGCTTTTATACAAACCCTGTGAACCAAGTCCCCTATGTCTCTCTCCTTCCAGACATTTCTGAAAAAACAGCTCACTGGAACCACAAAGAACAACAACCGAGCAGCATTCTAATATGGGACATCCTGCTGGACCAGCCCGAGCCAAAGGAAAAAAGAAAGCCACAAAAGTCAGAACTCAAATTGGACACTCAAACCAAAAGCCTTACGTTTTGGGGCATTTTTTTCATTTAAACTAATCTAATCAATTGGTCACCATAATAGAGGGTTCAAGCAGCTGGCTTAGTTAGGTCCATCTGTGACGAACCTTGGAACCAAAGCCATGTGTTCAAATGCACGCACGCTTGAAAATGCAAACAAAAGATTGACTATTGTGTCTTAAAATATCTACAGTTGACTTTGTGCATCACCATTAATAAGTGTCATAACACACACTATAGTTCTAATGTTGTTTGTGGAGCCTCCAATCAGTTCCCTAGAAATACATTCTATACATTATTAAGTCCCAGGGACGGATTTCCTCTCATACTGACTTACAAACCACAGGTGAAGGTTTATCAAGGGTCATTGGCTTGTGCTGATGACCCTATCTTGGGAATGACTGCAGATCAGAGGGCATGAGAAATAATATGAAACTATTATCAAGAAAAGGAAGACTATAAAACAAGATAGGAACCTGGGAAGAGTGCATATTTTTCCAGGAAGCAGTACATATCTGGAAAACTGGAAAGGGGGAAAAAAAAAAACCTAATTAACCATTAAAAGAATTCCTTAAAAGCAGAACCCCTAAAAGAAGATTAGTGGCAAAGCTTGCAAGTATGGTAATATCCAGTTATTATCTTCATCTATGAGGTGGCATCTATTTTGCTTCCTTCCTACCAGGTGGGGAATAAGACTTCATGGCTCTCCCTAGTAGACCGGGGACACTATGTAACATACCCCACTGTATTGGTCCCCTGTTGCACACCAGCCTGGAAAGAAAAGGTTGTGAGGATGAAGCACAACTGAGCCCAGTCCCAGCACAGTGTCAGATCATGGCTGGACTGTAACTCCCAACACAGAGTCCAGCTTGGACCCAGGAGCTGGAAAATGCTCCTTGGCCCCTATTCAGCCTCTGCAATGTTTTCCAGAAATGAACCAGCTCCAGAGCCAAGGTCTGATAAAATGGAGCCTGGGACCGGACCAGGCCTGTCTTTTGGATCCACAACCCCAAAACTCAACAGCCAAGACACCACAAATCCAACACTATGCTTGACAAGTTGGGTCACTGCAGGCACCATGCATCTGGGGTGCACGTTTAGGTCTATCATATGTTCCATTATGGTGCAACTCTCCCTTTGATGGCCATTTACATCATGTAATAGGACCTATGCATGCTCAGTTTTGCTAGCTCAGACTGTCTCCAACTTTGCTCTACTCTCCACTACCACTGCCTTTTTTCATATTTTGCAGTCTCACAGAGATAAACTCAGTGAGTAAATGGCCAAGGGATGTTGAGGCTGCTGCAAGAACAAAACCAACCACTGACTTTCTTTTTATCTAGTAAGGCAAAGGCTTAAATTCTCCTAAGAATAAACTGGTTTTTATTGCAAAAGGAAGAAAAATTCCTAGCAACAACAACAAAAGAGATAGTTGTCCTAAGAGAATATCATGGAACTGGGGTAAATTACTTTAACATAAGAAATCCAGGGTGAAGGGGAAACTCCCCAAAAGCGAACAAGTGCTCTTCACATTTTAAACAAGGGATGGATTTTTTTTCCCCCTTTTTTTTCTTCCTTTCTTTCCAGCAGCTAGAAGTCCCATCTGGTTCCTGTTTCTATTCGTCTGATCTCCCAGAAACTTCTAAAAGCCATAAGCATCAGCCAAAAATTCCCCAGGCATGGACTCCTTTCCAAAATAGCCCACAAAACGGCATTTTTTAGGTGGGTTGGTTTGGAAGGAGCAGAGGGGGGGATGTTGATTTCTGTAACATTCCTAGGAATTTCTTGCATCTATTCTCCCCTCTAGAATTTCTGCTCTCCCTGAATCCCCCTTCCACTTTCTGCTGGCATGCTGGCCAGCACAGGAACTATACCCACTCCCATGCAGCAGGATTCTGCTCTTCTTGTGGGAGCTCACAACAAACTGCCGAGAGGCTTTTATCCCCAAGGAAGGCAAATGAACTTGCAATTCCCTCACAGATGAGGTCTCCTCTGTTGGGCTGGTGGCTGTTTCATCTGGAGGCTGCATAACTGGACATTTTCCCCTGCTAACACATTGTCAAGACAGGACGTTTGGAAATAGCAGCTTGGTGTAAATAGGTAAGATAGACAAGACAAAGAGGCTTGGATCATCTCTACATACTTTACTTCATGGCCTTAGGGACAGGTGGAAGAACTTGAACATTTTCAAAAGATTCCCCAGCTCACATCCAGCCTGAAAGTGGAGGCAGCAGCGTGTGGCACCACCAGCTCTTATGGCTAAAGGGAACGATGGCTTTCCCTGCACAGGCACAGCTGGAAAGGGGTGAAGGCTGGTTGAGATGGGAACATTTGCCTGGTGTTCCTTTATGACAGTTTTGCTCCATAGACATTTGGATGATCCACAGTCGGTCCCTCTGAAAAGCAACCAGCGTGCCCAATTTCTGTACATTTAGGATCTGATTCAAGCGAGCTTTCACTGACTTTGGCATGTGCTTAATAACTTCCCTGGGTACTTTATACAGCTAAGACCACACAAATGCCCCCCAAAAAGCAGCCCCATTTAATTCATTATGGGCACACCTCTTGGTTATACCCATGCTTCTTGTAAAGGTACACAGACCTGTCATGGAGACTCCAGCCATCTTGGTCTCCTCTGCTTTTGAAGCCTCATAATCCTTCACTGGATCAAAACAAATGTAAAAGTACAATCTTTCAGACAGTGGTTCAGAAACACAGGGAGAACAGGACAGCTCCGGAGATGGGAGATGAACTCTAGAGATTTACCCTCCACAAGAAAGCAGTCCAGGTCACTCATGACTAAAGGTTGCTACTTTTAGACATCTGAATTAATAAGATTAGTTTAACCTTACAGAAGAACCCAGCTGCCTGGCTGGACCCATCCAGTGCTTGTAGTAGGGCAACAGAATAATCTAAAAGGTCACGGCCTATCTCTACACCCTGCACTTGCTTGTGCTACTTGCCTTGCTTTTGAAAAAAAGTCAGAGGCATAACAGAAAGAAAGCAGCTTCTAAGACTCTGTGGCCCAACTCCATGACACAATATTATGCCGTGCGGAGTTCAGCACATTAGCTTCAGGAAGCATCCCAGAAAAAGCACAGCAATGGCAGTGTGGTGACAACATCCAAGTTAATTCACCTTCCTCAGCAGGGCCATTTCAGCACCAGCTCAGCAGATGCTCTCTGGTGTGGCCTGCTTTGCTGGCAGACTAAAGTCTGAACAGACTACAGAGACCAAAATCACCACTTGGGTAAGCCTATCCAGCCAAAGTTGATGTACACTGGCTAGGGGCAATGCGCAGAGATTTTCTCTTCTGCTGTCAAATGCATCCACTCAACAAACCTTTGGGTCATTTTAGCATCTAGTCCATTTTGAGAGGATATTGGTGGAGTTCTCTGGCCCTCCTGGCACAACTGTGGCGTGTTGGAGATCACCAAAAATTCCTGACATCCCCTTGCCCTTCCCAGCTGCAGAACAGGTGAGTTTGACCTAGCAAGATATTTGTACCAAAGACCAACTGGCATTTCTAGTCAATGCACAGTCTGAGATGGTGCTAAGAACATCTCTCAAACCCTCAGCACAATTAAATACTTCATCAATAAAAAGTAAACACACTTCATTTTCTATTTATAAAAGAATCTCTCTCCCCCCCCGTAATGTTTTATTTTAGCAAGTGCACTCAACCATGTTCTCAATCTGCACTTCATTTCCTGCTATTCAGTTTTCTGTGGTTCACAGACAAAAATACCTGGGGAAAAAAAAAGCACAATACCAGATCCCAGGGGGCTCTGATTTACCACAGGAGAAAAATATGGCATGCTGTATAGCCGGAGCGGGAAGCACAACGGATGGGGCAGAGATCATTAAGCTGAGAGGCAGTGATGCTAAGAGCTTATCAAGTCCTTGCCCAGCCAAAATAGTGGAGGGTAACCCTGTCTTCTTCATCTGTCATTGATCCTTGTAGGAGCAGAGAAGAAAGCAAGGGGGTCTTTCTGTGCAAGGCAAACCTCCAGCCCAAGAGAAAGAGCAACCAAAAGCTTCAGTCCCTGCTCCTGCCAGACCAGGCCCTTTCATTGTCAAAAACAGAGGAATGCATTTCTACTGCCATTTCCGTCCATGAGGATCCTAGAGTGCTTGGTCTTCTGCAGCTGTGGTTGGCATAAGGCATGAAAGCAGGCACACCCTGGCAGCAGATTGCAACAGGATTTATAGACTGAGATGTACAGGGTATCCCCAAGGCTGCAGGCAGGAGGTGGCCATTCTCCTTGCAATTTGGGCAGAAGGATGAGGTTTGGGAAGAGAGATGGAAAGGAGGTTTTGTGTACCTGGAGATGAGATCCTCCCCACCCACTGCAGCACAGACTCTCCTCACCCTGCCGATGCTGCTGGTGCTGCTCCCTGCCAGAGAGGAAACACAGGACACAGGTGAACCAAGCCCAAAAAATAATCCACCAAAGGAGCGCCAGTAGATCCACCTCCACCACCACAGCACGTCAGGGCAGCCAAGGGAGAACAGGCAAGGCTGGAGATGGAGCCATGACCATCCCAGCAGGCATGCTCCCACCCCAGCTGCCCCACCAGTCGCAGTGATGATGGAAACCACAGTAGGGAGCTCACTCACACATTTTTACCACATCCCTTCACCCCAAGCAATGTGAAACAAGACACTAAATAGGTGACACAGCATCAGAAACATCAAGCTTTGTCTGTGCTCCAGCTTCCCCTGCTATCCTCAGTGGAGAATTGCAGCTATAGAGCTGGGGTTGATGTAGCAAAGGGGAAGGAGAGGGACAGAGCCAGGCCAGAGGACACAGAGAGGGAAAAGATGGAGAAAGGAAAGACTGGAGAAGGAGGGGGCTTGGGGCTAAATACAAGTGTTAGGGAACAGAGAAGGGTTTGTAAGCACAGAGATGGGAAGGCTGAGAAGGAGAGCCAAGGATAAATTGTTTTGATGAGTGCTCCAACCCTGAAATAAATATAACCACCCAAGGGGGCTGTGTGACTCAGTCTGACATTTTGGCTATTTTTTTTCATGCCACCAGATGTAATCAATTTAGCTGGGGGGCGAGGGGGGAAGCACACACATATTTTTATTGCATTCTAATGTCCGCAAAAAAAAAAAGACATGTTTTGGGTTTTTTTTTTTTTTCTAATCATAGTATATGGCACTTCATGCAAAACCAAGCACAAGCAGAACTTCCACCTGCCCTTCACCATGACAGAAATAGGAGTTTTGGGGACTGGGGGCAGATCAGTCTGTCCAGGGGTAGCCAGAGCAGCCCCTTCATCTCCACTGCAGCAGGGAGAAAACCTCTGAGTTGAAGGACGTAAAGGATAGCTCTGCGACTTTGTTCACATTCACTTCAATATGCACGAGGGAACAAATATGGCCAATAACATCCTAAGATATTGTCGTGCTGAAATTCTTTGTTTACCAAGAAACGACATGTTGAAAGCCCTTGGCATTTATGAAGCAGATGATTTCTATTCATTTATTTGAAGCATTTTACAGTACTTACCCAGACACTTGGAGCGATTATCTTGCCAGATCTCATGTGGAGGACTGGGTCAGATGGGTGAGCTCCAGAAAAATCTCCTAGCGTCCTAGAGGAAGTGGTGTGGTACTTGGGTAGGTGGTGCTTGCCCCTCCGAGCCCATCCAGTACCAAGGTAAGGGAGGGAGACCATGTTAGTGCTTATTGCTTTCAGTTGTAGTTTCAATTGGGCATACACAAACTCTCAACTCCTGTCCAAACCTGTGGGGAAACGTTTCTGTGCACTGTTAAACAGCTCCTGCATTCCACCCAGAGGCTGATGTTGTTCTGTGGTAGGTGGATAATTCTTATATTTACTCTCTGCAAAATATTTTGGACTCTGGAGAGTTCTTGCTCAGGCAGACTCCTCCTGAATTAATAACAGCTTTGCCTAAGCAACAGCTAAGAAGTGAGAAGAGTGCGCTGCAGAAATAAGTATTTTTTAATTCAACCTGGTGATAGGCTCTGCAGATAAAAGTGCTGGTGGGAAATACCCATTCCTCCTTTCTGCCGTAAACCGTCCACCCCTAGCTCCTGCCCATGTATCTTCAGAGGAGCCACAGGAACCTAGCCCAACACAGGACCTAGGATGACACATCTGAAAACTAAGCAAAACTATTCACTGAACTGGCTACCAAGTCTCCATCCAATGACTAAACATAATGTCCATTATATCTAACATCTAAGCCATCCTCAGCCCTGCATTTTATTTTAAAATCTGCAGTGAGGTAACATTCCTCAATACTTCCACCATGGCTAGATCTTTGGATGTCTTCCCCTTGCATGGCTATTGGCATGGAAAAGAAGCCCTAGTTAAACCTTCCCTTGTAGGGCCTCCTTTTTGTCAGCTCTCTTTTAACTAGCCCCACTCCCATTTCCTAGGAGGCTCTGTGCTGAAGGCTGTTAGGAACAGGAGAGTTCTGTGAGGTTGCTCAGTTTTCAAAGATCATCTATAGTATCTCTTAATTTTCAACTCTGAGCACATATTTTTTCCTCTCTTGAACACATCCCCAGAATCTTAAACTCTACTTCAAAATTAAATACAACACATTTATTTAAAGTGTCACAGTTGCTCTCATCTGTTGTGTTAATTATAAACAGTTTTTTTTTCCCCTTTAAGTTGTTTGAAATATATATATGAATAATTCTATAGCATGACTTTCTTATCACCTATTTTAATGTTTCAAATCAAGTCATCCACCATGATGCATTCTGGGCATTTTGCAAATTAGCCATTTTGAATGCACTCTGCATTCAAGGAACTATTTCATGTGTTCAGTGCATAGACTACACCAGTTTTGTACGTGTATGTGCATGTCTGAAATTACCAAATTGGTATCTACTTGTGAGGACAATCTCTGAACATTCAGGAAGTTGCCCCATCACAATGGGGTAGAGAAAGGAATAGAGAAAATTCTACTTTTGTGCGATGACCTTGCATTAGCTTTGTAATGCCTTTAATCCTTGGACTGGAACTTGCTAACTTTTGAAGATTTAATTATTTAAGATTAGTATTTGGTTACCCTAACTTTCTAAGAAAAAGAAGGTTGCCTAAGGAAAACAATCTTTAAGTTTGAAAATCCAGGGGAAAAACATATATTAACCACAAGACTCCCATAAATGATAAATTCAAGCCTGGAATCGCTGTTAGAGAATCACCATGAATGGACGTCTCCCAGTTCCCAGAGGTAATTTTCAGTCCTTCAGCCCTAAATGGATTTTTCTGTATTTCAGCTGTCCTTAAAAAAAACACCAACAAACCAAAAGCCTCCTACCAGAGATACTCTTAAGTAAGTTAACACCAGGTTTTTAAGTCTGGCGTCCTCAACCCAGATAGGAAGAAAGGCAAGCTGCAAATCCAATACTTGCACTAAGATACCCATTTTAAATTTCCACAACTTTATAACTGATAAAATGCTTTTCCTTAAGCTGAATAATTTTTCTAGCCTCCTCGCTAAGGAGATGGAATTGAAGTCATGCTAAGAAAAAAAAAGTTGATATATTAGATGTAGGAAGTGGAGATTTTTGCCTTTATGTTTTTGAATCATCCTTAAACAGTAGAGCAGATCAAAAACTAATAATAATAATAAAAAAATTTCAATAGAAAGTGTAGTTTTCACAAAATCTAAATGTTCCATGGAAAAACTTTAATTTTGCCAGAGCTGTTCAGTTTTCCACTGGGGGAGATCTAAATAAAATATTTCCTTTTAAGTTCCAGTTGACTGAAATGTAAACTTTTAAGTCACTTTTCCAAATAAACAAACAAGTAAATAAATCAGAATCCATCTTCTAAAGATTTTCTTCAGCCTGACATCTCCTCAGACACGAAAGATGGACATTGACCACAGGGCAGAGATTAGCAAGGAGCTCTACAAAGAGGACTCCAACTGCACAGTCCATACCTTCAGCAAAAACATGTCACTGGGCTAAGATGAAGCATGGAAAATTTCAACTCAAAAGGAATGAATCTGAGAAAGATATGAGCACAAGTGAAGGAGGACAGGCAGGAATAGCAGTTGGAGCTCAACCTCCGTTCCAGCAGCTCTTGCCAATGATTATGAGCGCTAATAAGTAACAGTCCCCCTGTGCATGCCACGTGCAGCGAAGGCGAGATAGACGCATTCATTTCTGCTGTTAAACAGCCCCAAGTAGATACTGGCTGCAGTTGCATTAGTGGAGATCCACACCAGCATCCTTACACCCAGGGGCAACATCCCTTAGGATACAATACATTAAGGGCAATGCCCTACTTTGCTGAGCCTCCATTTATTGATTCCTGCAGCTGCTGGTGGCTCAGGAGTCTTGAAAGCACCAGAGCTGGAGTTGGGTACCACCGTCCCATGCTCATCTCCAGCACAGACTCAGGTCCTTCTGCATGTCTTCCTTGAGCACGGAGGCATTGCAGCATTGACATGACTTCCAGATGACTGTCAGGGAGGGTGCCTGGGGGTAATGGCACAGACTGCCAGTTCTTTTCCACCTCTCCGCCTGCCAGAGGAGAGGTGCCTGTTCTGCCTGTTGCAGAAGGAGATGTTGCTTCTATGGAGAGGAAGGGTTTCATGGCGCGTTTCCTCCACATGCCCAGCCTCCCTTTGCCCTCCTTGAGGAGCTAGCACTGCTGAGACCTAAGTGCGACCAGCGGTGACTGCAACCTGAGTCCTGTCCCAGCCTGAGAGCCCCACACAGCTTCTCCGCATACACATCTCTCTGTGCTCCCTCCTCAGAGCAGGCCAGCTGCCCCCAGTTCTCAGGACAATTTTCAAACAATCCAATATAAATGGAGACATTTATATAAATGGAGTTTGCAAACCTATTTCTTCACAGTTTCTTCCTGCCCTGAAGCACCTTTTCCCTCTGTTCACCCTGCTGGGACTCAGCAAAATGGGGGGTGTTTTCTTTTTCTCTGGAAAATGGAAAGAAAAACAAAAAAAAAATACCGTGTTGCCAACTCTTGCAATTTTAGTCCCACAGTACTTAATGTTTTTCTTCACCCCCACCCCCAGCTTCTTGTTCTAATGTATTATGCAAAATTCTCAGATTTCAGTTTAAAAAGAGAAGAAAAAGGAACAAGCAGTTCATGGGCCTCCAGGTTCTAGAAAAAAGCTGAGAAACACAAGCTCAGCGCACCCTAAAGCACCCTCCAAATCAAAAAAAGCAAGCATGAGGGAACCGATATTTATCACAACTTTTTTTTTTTTTTTTTTTAAGGAGGTGATTAAAAAAACCCTCATGACCTGAAGGACCCAAATTATTTTTGAGCCCTTGGGGGGTTTACATGAAGGGTCAGCTAATTCCATACGTACCATCAGTGGCTTGCATTGGTTAGATTTCAGCCCCCAGCGTAGCGACATGGAGATGAGAAGAAGGTGGCATTTCCCTAGGACATGGCGGGTTTGGAGCTACATGATGCTTTGCCTACCCACCCCAGTGCGTGACCACAAATGGTCTGGCCATGCCCACAGCCGCAGCACTGAGAGGCTCAAGAACGACTTCAAGCTGCTCAGTCTCTCCATCTCCTGACCTCATGCCCACCACCTCCCACAGCCTTCAGGGTCAGGGCTTCTCCCTAGCTCTGTGAGGTGTCTGGTGCAGGTGGTCCCAGGCTGGAGCTGACCCATGCTGCAGCTGAGCAGTGAGCCCCACCACAGATCCCGGTGTGTGGGATCTCACAGGTGCCTAGTTGAGACAAAAAAGCTGAGGATTGACTTTTCTAATCAGGGCATTGGGACAGATCTACCTGCTGCATCAGTGCCTCAAGGGAATATCCCCGTCCCCTCCTTGCTGCAAGCCTCTACCAGTTTGTAAAACCTCGCAGAGCAAGAGTTCATGCATGGGTATTTTTACAGTCCTTTTCAAGCACACGCCTTAGTCAGATGCTTTCTCCAAAGCTGGTTGCTCCCTGCCTGGCCCAAGGGCTAGCAGCATCACAGCCCCACACCTGCTCCATTCCTGCCTGGCTTGGGGTGCCCCCCACCACCAGTGTTTGCTGGAGTTGTCCCTCCTGGGAAAGGCTTTTTGTGTAACAACAGCGCCTGATTTCAGGCTTGGCTGATTGTCCCCGTTGTTAGGAGCAGGGCTGAGTTTCTACAGCGCACCTTGGCTGTCAGGAAGCAAAGGCGCATAAATCTTGGCTGGAAGGGAAGGTGGCTTGCAGCTCAGTGAGCTTTCAAAGTTGCTCTAAGAGATGGTCCTGGAGGGTCCGTCCTTACAGAAACTGTGTGTCCACGTGAGCCATGGGTTTTTCTGGGCAAAACAGGAGATCTGAGGAGGGTAAAACACTGATTGTAGATATGGGCAGTGAGCCAAACAATGCTCAGAGGTATGGGGTGTACACAGAGAGTGCAAGCTGCCTTCTTATGCACCCCATCATGTGCTGCGGGATCATTCACTGACCCCAAGGATGGGCTCTTCTGTGCTTGCTGGATCTTTCCTTTGCACTTTTAAGAAATGTGCCAAGAGAGGCCACTTCATCCCTGTCTTGGGAACCTGTTTCAGAGGGAGGAGACACACTCAGATGAGGAGAATAACTGGACTGCTTGTAGATTTCACTTCTCTTCTGTCTTGTTTTGGCTTTTTTTTTTTTTTTTTTAAATCTAAAACACAAGTCATGCAACCTGAAATTTTGTGGCTGCTGTTTATGTATGGAAAATATTTAACAGTTCAAGTCAGAAAGCCCAAAATTCAGAAATGTAAGGGCAATCCAAAACTCCTAGGGTCTTCAAAATCAAACTAAAAATACCATGAGAACAGGCTCCCTTGGACCAGATACTAATTTTCTGCAGCAGTGTGAAAGAATTAAAGCTGTCCTAAAGCACCAGCTGGGAACTGCCCTGACATTTTCATGTCATCTGCTCCCTGGTCCTCTTGTGTAGGCCATGCAGGAGTGGGCTGGAGGCTTTCAGGGCCCTGCTGTAATCCAGCAAACCTTGGCTGGTAGAACCAGCCCCAGAAGAGATTCCAGCTGGCTTAAGTTAGAGCAGCCACAGGGCTGTTCTAACTTAAACCACCTGCTGGTTCAGTCCTGGGCCAGCTCTAGGATCTGGGAGGTATAAACGTGGCCGAAAGCCAACTTTGCCTGCTCTCTTCCTCATCTGTCCCAATAGGAGCTAGAGGTCCAAACCCCATTTAAAGACATCTCTAGAATAAGGTTTCAGAGGGACACCTTTGAGCTCCTGGTTACATTTAAAGCCAAGAACTGGGATGCTACCATTTAGCCCCATCTTCCTTACTTACCTACTCTCATCACAGTGCTTGCAATCACAATATCCAAGCCCAAACATCAGGAAATGTGCAAGGACAGGTTATTTCCTGGAATGGCTTATGCTTTCTGCCCTCATTTGATTTCCCAGACAGCCTCTCCCCTGCAGCTCTGGTGTCTCCACTCCTATAGGGAACCAAGTGATACAGACCCAATGGGGGTGGGGTGGGGTTCCCCTCTTTATAAAGAATGGAAAATAGGAAAGTAAATTAAAAACAAACAAACAAAGCTTTCCCCAAACATTTCCAGAGCTGCTGATTCTGGTTTGAGCTTTGGCCATAAGCTCACAACGAATTTAAACAACCCTGATTCACCCGTATACAGAGACACACACATAATCATGGGTGATGGTAGGAATTACCCTGATAATACAGTCTGAATTGTCCTGCCCCTGCCCTTCCTCCTTGCCTTTTGCCCTGCAGCTAGCAAAGATAATGAGTAACAGCGATATTAAACAGGGATTTGGGGTTTTTTACTTTTTTTTTTTTTTCCCCAGAAAGGGGATAACACACTACAGTAGATAGAAAAATCCATCCGACTTTATTTAACTGTAACATTTATTAAGAGCAGTGAAAAGGTCAGCACAGAGCTCCCAGTGTATGGGCTAAACTCCTTTCCCCAGCCTTGAATGCGACAAGAAAGCAGATCCTTTAAGATGCAACTATCTTAAGCTCCCCTCCGATGGTTAAATTCTTAGTAATTCCAGGTTTTGGAGACAAACGTCAAAGCAGAGGGCTCTTCCCTTCATTATTCAAGTAAAGGCCCCATCAATATTATCTGTAATAAGAATCTGCTGTTGACATGGCTCACCCTGCAGTTCCTGTTCCAGGCAGTAGTCCCTGTCAATAGGATTAAAGTGGAGGAATGCCTTTGACAAGTCCACCGGCTGCTGATTCATTGCTGCCATCAGGCTGCCGGCTGGGAAAGGCACTGGGCACCATTAGCTTGTCCTGCCACAGCCAGCCGGGGGCAAGTGGCCCCGAAACTTTGATTTCTGGTGCTGGAGAAGACCTCCCTGGAGCTGCAGGAGGAAACGGGGAGAGGGAGAGTCTGCAAGTGGTTTGCACCACTCGTGTCCTACCACGTCACTTTTGGCTGAGTAACGGGCACATCAGCTGATGGGAAGTTTTGAGGTGATTTGATGAGCGATGCCAAACAGAGTGGCAGAAGGAAGCCATCCACCATGCACGGGATGGTAGGGAGTGTTCCTCAGCCTCTGCCACCATCACCTCTGCGTCAGCCTGGGAGACCGCATTACGCATTATGATGAAAGAGGAACTCACTGCCCTCACACCAGAGCCGCTCTCAGTGCCAAGTAGCCCATGGGAAGCCAAGAGCAATAACACCTGAGCAGTGCAGCTCCAGGTGCAGTGATGGCAGCTGCCAGACCTGAGACACGACAGCACCGGGAACCCGCAGTGAAAGGCACAAAGAGGCTACTCCGACTCAACTTTCTCCTGGAGCTTGGCCATGCTTCATCGATCATGAGGATGTAGGGATGTGCTTGAGGGACCAGGAGTTACAACATGGTCAAAATGAAACAGTGTGGGTAAAAGCTCTGGAAAGAAAGCTCTGGGCACCAAGAGCTGTAGATCGCTGGTGCATAGTTAGGCACATCAAGTCCTCGACAATACTGACTTGAGTTTTCCTTCTCCTTTGCCTCCTTGTTTATTGCAGCTCACGATACAAAGGCTCTGTTATTCCCCACGGGCTTGCACAGCCCAGTCCCAGGTTTCCAAAGCCATTGGCTCCCCCTCCCCTGCCCACTGGTGACAGAAGTGGAGGAACCAGAGGAGGGACCACACAGCCCTACAGCACTGCTTTCAGCCCCTTTAGAGCCCGCTGGGTCTGACGTGGGCTAAAACCCAGCACTGAACCACAAAAGTAAGGGGAAAAAATTCAGCTGCCAGGGAAAACCCAAGCCTCCTAACCTTCTACCTCTCAACTCTTCAAGTGGAGCATGTGGGACATGTGCACACACACATACACACGAACACCCTCATCTTTTCCAGTGACTAAGCCTCTGTCTAATTCATTCTGTTCCTGTCCCCTCAGGTGCTGAGGCCAGGTCAGGAAGCAGGCAGCCTAGAGTAAATAGATTAGCTCTTTTTTAAATAAAACCTCTATTATTATCCTTAGGAAAAAAATAACAACCTTCATTTTCAGGAATTGTTACGTTTAATTAGGCTGCAGGTTCCACTGGGCTCTACAAATGGAGCCAAGAAAGCACAAATGTCAAAATATTCTGCATGCAAGATGAAAAGCCCTGAGCCAGGCGATCCGGTGAAAGGGAGCCCTGTCAGCCCACCTGTCAACTCTGTTGCAGATTTTTCAAACCTAATTAAAATGATCTTTAATTTTTTTTTCTTGTTTTTCAAGAAACACATTTTTCATCTCTTTTTTTTTTAAATCTTTTTTCCCCCCCTTTAGTTTTTAATCAGCCTGATTTCCTGCATTGAGCCAGCCAGGAGGAAAGTGAAAGGGAGACCTGCACAGGCATCCAGGGGTGGGAAACAGGAGGACCGGTGGCTATTTAGGCAGCAAAGCCTTCGCTGCAGCTCACCATGCACCCTCTGTTTACTCACATGAGAGATCAGCCCTAACAGGAAGCACAAGGTACCAAATTCTGTCCCTGCCTGTTTCCTGCCACCTTTGGGGGGAACAGGACCTTTCAGGCTCTTTGTAAATAAACAAGAGCGCATCAAAGGGACACCTGACCACTGCACCCGTTTTCGGCAAAACTAGAACAACTCACAGGCACTTGAATTTTTGGCTGACATCTCAGACCAAAAGGGCCTTTACTGCCCTGAGATTAGCAGCTCTGATGCTTTGGAGCCGATAGAGGAAGCCAGTTTGCAAATCTTGAAATGGGAGCTTTATAGGAGAGCTTGAGCCACCAATGAATTTTGCTCCCATCTACGCCTTGCCTTCATGGGGCCCAGCCAGTCCCTCTCCCTCACTGGGTTCATTGTTTATATGTGTAAAGTTATTTGGAGTCTGCGGAGTCCTGCAGCAAAATGGGAGGTTGCTGAGATGGAGGTGGCAGCACAGGGCAGAGCAAGTCATTAGAACTAATAACCAACATGATAAAAATGGGCATAAATACGGATAAAGAGATTTAAAACAAGAAAGTAATGCTTAAGAGGAGGCTGGGTCAACAGCTATATAAACATACATTTCCCCTACCACCTCCCCTGCGCTAGTGTCTCCAAGAAACATATTTGCTTACTTAAACAACTTTTTTTTTTTCAGCCTAGTTTCCTAGAGAAACAGCTCTTTTGTGATCATGCTGTGGGTGTGTCTGTCTCTCTCCCTAATAAAACTTCTGAACTCACTGGCCAATTTCAAACAAGTTTCCCAGAAGGGCAGAGTCCTCAAAGAAACTAACTGCTTACAAGTCTTCCCGGGGCTGGGTAGACAAGAGAAAGCTGAGCCTATGCTGAGAGAAAGGCTGCAGCATGCGCTCGCTTGATATTAAACACCAGAGCATCCAACCTTGAGCTGCCTCATATGTTCCTGTGCGGGAAGCCATGCTTCCCTGAATCACCCTAAGTGCGCTGTAGAAACTGCAGCATCTGAGCTGCTCTGCGCTGAGAATTTAAAATCGTGGCAATTGACAGCCCCTCTTTTCTGAGAAATGCCAACAGAGTAGTGTCAGCAAGGGACGAAGTCCCAGCCAGGTAATGAGACACCTCATTTTTGAGGTGTCTGCAGTCACAGGGTAGCATCAGCATCAGCTCTCTGGCTACCCAAGCTGGTCCTCAGCCCTTCCTGCACCAAAGCCACCTCTTGGGCACTAAGGGGATGCACGGCCAGGAGCAGGGATGGGGTCACCTTCTGTTTCATGCAACATCCCAGCTGCAGGGTCTTTCCTGCTGCTCATGCGAGGAGGAGCAGAGGCAGGAGCAGCCTGGCTACCGTGGGAGTTGGCGACTTGTAAACTGAGAACATTTGACCCGGGATCAGCCAGAGGGAAGGACGCTCCCACAAGGTCAGTCTCCTACAGCATCAATTTTCAGCCTCAACTTGCACTTTAAAAGCAGGTTGGGGAAGGCCTGCAGCAGATGCCTCTTTCTCATGCAAGGGCATGGGGATGCTCGTGGTTGGGGTGGGAGAACGGAGGTGAGCTGGGAGCTCCTGTGCTCCTACAGAGTTCAGGTGCCAATGGGGAAGAGGGCTTGGAAAGCAGAACGGGGTAAACTGATAACCCTGCCAGGGCTGCTCAGTGCCAGCAGGAGCAAAAATTCTGATTGAGAGTCTTTCTCTAGGTTGGGTTTAAGGTGGTTTAATACAGCCAGATTTAGGATGCACTAAATGAAGGAAAAAAGCCAAGGGAGTTACCAAAGGTTTGAATTCAACCACAAGCTGCCGTTCTCCAAGCTGGTAAAGGAGGCAGCAGAGGAGGAAGAAAAAAGGACATTTCAAATGGCGGGGGGGAGGAGGAGGGGGGGAGGAATATCAGTTTCAACAATCTTACCCGTTTCCACATCATTTAAATTTGGGAAGCTCCTCAAAAGATCACAACAATCCATTTCGCTGTGATGTCCTGGCACTTCCCCTTCCCTCTCATCAATCCCCTATTATCTCAGTGGAAACACCCTCTCATCAGCTGAAAAAAAGAAAGCATCTCCTGGAGCAACAAAATCCCTCAGCCAGAGCCAAAGGAAGCCTAGCTGTTTTTACCCTGTGATTGCTCAGGGAAAATTCACCCGTGTGACCTTCGTGTGTCCCACGAAAGAGATGAAATCGAGACTTGCGCAAGGCGCTGCAGGGGAGGGACGGACAGGTGGGTTTGCCCTCCCAGTGACCAAGCCAGGATCTTGCGTGCCTGGGAATCATGTCTGTAGGGGAACAGATGGAGCTGGCATTTTTGGGACCCTGTGACTGGTTGTCCAGCTAGTAATTTAGCAAAGGGAGAGCAGATAATTTCCTGTTGGACTGGTCTGTTGGAAGGGTTTTTCCCCTCCGGGGAGCTGGTGGCTACGCAGCCAAGCCTGAAGACGCGCAGGAGCAAAGCGTGCTCCCTCTTTTTATAGTGGGGCTGGTTTCCCCACACTGCCGTCATCCCTGGGGTGAGCAGTGCTGTAAGACATTTGAGGCTCTCCCCCGCAGAGGGTAAAAAGTCAAAAGGGTATTAAGCTGTCAGGTTGGGGCAATTTATGTGTATAAACAGAGCCCTGTTTTGCTGATTTACACCCTGATAGTACATGGCCCACAGGTAACGAACGCAGCACATCCCCACATCTGCCAGTGGAAGCCGTTTGGATTGACTGACCCATAAAACTGCAAGACCTGAAGTTATCCGCCTTCACATCTACATATACACACGCAAACAGCCGCAGCCAGCAAGTGCTCATGGAGTAACATGATATAAGCAATAAACGCTTTCCCCCAGCAAAAGTTAGGAGGGAGATTAGATAAGGCAGCTAAAACAAACTTTAACCACCACAGTGGGAGCTTGGCTGGCCCGTCCTTTTACTCAGCTGAATAAGCTGTGGTGTAGGGAGCCCACAGCACTGGTCACCCCACAGTGCTGGTTTCCCATCAGGTGCAGATAGCCCAAATTAGCCCAGCACATCATCCTCTGCTCTGTGAAAACAATCTCATCCCCATCGTTACAAAAGAGCTGTGCCTCCCTCCCAAGTTCAGGGTCCAGTTAAGACTTGCCTCCCCTGGGCAAGTCTTTTTTACCCGCTTGGAAACACTCCTGTTGGGAGTCGGGGAGGCTGCTGGCCTCCATAGGCGTAGGGGAGAGGGAAGCAGTTCTGGCGCCATTACTCCCCTCCCAGGTGGTGCAATACAACTCCCTCGACTACATTGCATAACTAAAGCCAGCTCCCTCCCACCTTCCCAGTGAAAATCATGTTTGCAACTACCCCAGAAACTTCATCCTTCCCCCTCCAATGACACCAAGAAAGCAAGTTACCCCCTGACCACTGACACCAGAGGGTGGGACTGATGGAGGCACAGACTGGTGCCTGCCCCCAACATGTGCCACAGGGCAGTGTTTGCTTCCCATCGTCGCAAGTCATGCCTTCACATCGTCGTGCCGCTGCGGGGATGTGAGCAGCCGCTACATTCCCATTCTGCCCAGCAGACTTCAGTGTCAATTGCATGCTTTGGGCAAAAATAACAATTGGAAAAAATAATTGCATTTATCATGTTGGCGACTCGGTCGGCTACATAAGAATGTTACATAGCAAAACCGCAGAGTTCAGCCTGTTTCCACACAGGCAGCAGAACAATGACTGGCAGGAGTCCCCTGACATCAGACGCTCGTCTTTAACTCAAACAATTCTTCCATCAACATCTCCAATCCACCAACCTGGGATGCCATAGCAGCCCAGCCTGCAGGTGACCCCAAAGCTGACAGAGATACCGCCATCCAGAGGACAACTTCCAGCAACAACTAAGCAGGCAGGAATACCAAGACGGACTTATTCAAGTATTTTTTCAATAGAAGCCCAAAAGATGTAGGATTAAACTTTGCAAATGACGCCACTATTTGCAGAAAATTAAAATCCCCATGCTCCAGGCAGCAGTTATGGGTGACCGATTATGGAAGAGGCAAATGATGGCTCTTCCAGTGTCACCACAGACCACACAAATAGGTGAATTTTAGCCATGCCGCTTACAGTGACTTTCCACCCTACACAGCACCGCATGTTGCTTCAGCTTAGATTTACCTTCTTTGCTTAGCCTGCTAACTCTGCTCCTGTGTAACCTGGGCACTATGCTTGCACACTGCTTTCTTGCATAATTCGGCTCATTAGAACATGCTACTAACCTGCTTTGCTGATACGTAGAGGAATTTAAGATAATGCATTGCCCATCTCAAAGAGTCCAAGTAAGAGAAGCAACTGAGCGCCCAATGTTATGAAAGGCTCTACCTCTTCTAATTGATGGCTGCCACAAAAATGCTGCCCACCCTCTTGAACTGTAGTTACTGGGCAGCCACTCTGAAAGTTATATTGGTTCAATGATCCAAGCAGAAACAAGCTCACCAAAACAGAATCTGCCCAAGCACCAAGCAACTCCAGCTCTTCAACTGGTTGCATGGTCACTTCATTCAACACAAGAGACAAGATGGGGCGGGACGAGGAAGAGCAATGCTGCCCCTTTTGGTTGTAGTGCCCAGCTAGATGGATTAGCCAAACCATGAATTTGTTCCCAAAATCCTTGTAAGCAAACGTGAGTTAAAATAGATCTGTCTTGGATACAGTGTTCCATGTCTTATGACTCTATGAAGTGCAAATTACATCAGTTGTAGACTCTCTTGGACCTCATTGTATTGGCATAAAACCATCTAAATGAATCTGCTTGAGGCGTTCCTCTACTCACAAGATATATACAGTTGGCAGTGACTGATCTGCCACTTGTCAATGCATTCTCCTAGCCTGATCCTGCAAAATAAAATATGTTAGCCTAATCTACCTTCAAGCTGCAGTAAAGCCATCCCTGGCACTAGCTTGTTCTTCTCAACAAAACTTGAGCTGCTTTAGACCTTGTTTAACAAACAACTTAAATACATAGGAACACTAGTGGAGCCACACTTAAATCAGTCCTAAATGTTGATTCATGCCCTGAATACAGGTTGTGGTAGACATCCATGTCCTCCAGGTCATGGTGTGCTAGCTGATGGTATAACCGCAAGATGCTCATTGCCACCTCCCTGGAGAGGCTGTCACCCCACAAACTCACTGATGGATATAACATTTTCAAGCTGAGATGGACAAGAACCACTTGGCTGGGAAGGCTATGGGTAAGGAAACATTTCAGCTAGCCCAGCTGCTTGTATAGCGAACATCTATCTAAAGCCTTGGAGTTGCAACCAACACCACATACAGCAGTTTTAAATTAATTAAATTAATTTAGAGATGTTCACCCAGGAAGTTGTACCACATTGGTTTAAAATCACTGGGGTTTTTTTCACCTTTGTATATTGGCCAGAATAGTGTGTCTAAGAACTCGAACTCCCCCAAACCACTGGTACTTTTATACTGACTTCAACATGAGCAGGACTTCATCTTTTACTTAGATGCAGATGTCAGTCACCAATCTGGCTATGCCACTGTAGCAATGCTGGTTTAATCCTGCTGAGATACTGACACTCTGTAAGCAGGTATGCCATGAATCACTGAGCCTGACCAAAGCTCCCAGATGACACAAGTTAATTCCTAATGAAGCAGACTCCTTGAAGCCTTAAGTTGAAGCCTTTGTCTCCATCTGAATGTCTCCACACCCAGCTTCCAGTTGCTGCACAGTGGTGTGCTAGACAAAAAAAATCCCAGTAGCTACTTCACTCCCCACATCTGCAAGCTGGGACCAACTCTATCCTCAACTTTGCTCTGGTGGCTCAACACACAGTGTCACTCAGGGATTTTCCACCCTTCCAAAACTTTCCTGGCTCTTCCCTGAACCTTCTCCAACATACTGATATTTTAACTTACCACAGCAGCACTGCCATCAGGAGCAAATGTGTTACAGACTCTTCTGCTCTTTCTGCCTCCGAGTGTCCTCCTGCTCAGTTACAGCCCAGCACTGGGACCGTCCATTGAGCTGACTTTTGCCCACTGAGGAAACTTTCCCAAAAGCTTCTTCAGCATCCTGCTTTCTGGAGTCTACTGTCCTATAAATGCAGCTTTTAGTCTTTGTTCTTGCATTTACCTGCATCACCTCCCTGGCTCCCCAAGTGCTCTATGATCCTCCTTGTCAGTGACCTCTCCTCTTCATTATTTACTGCTTCCTGGCTTGTTACACCATCATCAGTAGTGATTTTACATTTTCTTCCATGTCATTGATAAAGATATTAAATGCAAGAATACTGGAGGGACTTTGCTACAAACACAGCTAGCAGATGATTTACAGTTACATTTGGAGACCTGTCAGGGAGCCAGGTTTTAATCCATTTAATGCATACCCACTTGATTTTATACTGCTCTAGATCCTTAATCAAAATGTCATGTGGTACCCAGTCAAATGTCTTACAGAAGTCTTGTACACTACTATCACTTTTATCAACTAAACCAAAGAGAGACATCACATTCTATTTTCCATGAACTCATGCTGATTGGCATTAATTACAATTTTCTTCCTTTAATTGCTCATGGACTCCCATGAAGAAGAAGTAACTTGTACCACCCAGCACACCACTAACAGCATCTCTCTGACTCATCCTTGGCCACAGAGCACATGTATTTTAGGAACAGCAATCCTGTAAAACCCAGAGCTGGGCACAAGTAAAGTTGGCCGCTGTCTGAAGTGGCATAATATGGGGATCACAGAAACAATCATGGTCTTGCTGAGGACTTGGCCTCTTCCAGAGGGCTGGAAGGGCAGGTGAGCTGCTCCTGTCTCAGACACCAAAGAAAGGATGTGAGGAATGGCTCTGGCAGACAGGCGAATTAGCCATCACCAGTCTTTGAGATAGCGCTGAGATCCACACTGAAATCACCTCCCCACGTAAAAACTCATATGCTCAGATGTCGTCAGGAGAGTCTTTTTCATGGGAGAATGGGCGATACAAAATGTTTGTATCATTGCAAAAAGGCCAAAGCTGTTTATTCAGCATACAGATGAGACTGAAGTACGCTTCTAGCAATAACATAGTTGATATTATCTCGCTATCACAGCTATTTGGTTTTGTTCCTTGAAGGTTGGAAGTAATTCATTAGCTCATGTCTGAGTCAATGCCTTGGTCCTTTCAACTCTCCATGTGAAGTTTAAAAAGCAGTCCCACAGCACCTACCCCTGATACTGAAACTGCTATAACCCAGGGTTGTTCCTCTTTTTTTTAAAAAAAAAAAATCTGTAAATCATTGTCTAAGTGTCCTAAGTGGAAGCAATTCTTCACCAAGGAACTATGGAGAATAAAAGGAAATATGAATTTTGCTTCAAACATCCAAAATATGTTGGTTTTTGTTTTGATGTAGTTGGTATTTTTCAAAAATTTGAAGCAGAATAAAAGATTTTGTTTAACTTAAGACTATTTTTTGAGGGAGGTACTATTTTTTTTTTCTTTTAATGATTTAAATAAACCTGAAGGAAATTTCTAGGAAAAAAATGTTTTGTGTTTTATGGGAAAAGGACAGAAAAAATAAGTTGAGGTCTTTCCAACACAATAGCACAGACACATCAAGATGAAATCACTAAACATTTCAGCGTCACTAAAACTACCTTTGTTTATCTCCTACAAAAGTTTTAGCTGAGGGATTTTTGTAGTCTCCAGTCCTGGACAGTTACTACTGGAATTTACCTGCAGCCTGTCTTATTTCAGTGTGCGATCTTTATTTAAGAGTAGAGATGAAAACCTCAGTACTACCACAAAAAAATAATTCCTGTAATAAGACCTGCTTGGATGAAATAGAAGTATCCAATGTAACTACCTTGAAAGTTTGAGCTTAGCAGTCCCACACACCCAAGCGTCAGAAGCAGCGGAGGGTAGGGAACATAAGACTGCACCTCCCCAGACAGGACCATTCTCTGTGATTTTTTTCCTTTTTCCACTGCTCCAGCACTGAAGAAATTGACTGTGCTGGACAGTACAGATGTTTCCGTGTTCAGTGCCGATTGTACATGGGCTCTTTTCTGACCCAGGGAACAAGACAGCAGACAGTGGTGTTTAGCTGTAAGAGACTGTCTGGCCCTGCATTTTTCATCTTTCCTCTGCTTAAGGCGAAATCTTGGCAGAACATGCCGGAAAAACACAAAGGATATTGTAATCTCGGGGTTAATGGCTACAGTACTGAAAACTTCACAGAGCCTTTAACTTATCTCATTAGCGAGCCAGAGATGGCATTAGATGTCACCTATGCATTTGTAACAAACCCCAACATCAACAAATCTCAACAAACATCCCCTCACTGCAGCCCAAGTGCCTGCAAGGGTGCTAATCCCTGGCCAACATTCACTTGACTAAATTATTTTTAAAAGATGATGCACCTAATACTCTTTATTCCAGAGAATCCTGCATTGTTTTCCTTGCAAATTGCTCCTCCAAAAGGATAAAAGCTACAGCTTCTCACTTTCCACTCCAAAATAACCCTTCTCAGCTGGAGCAGCAGCCTGTGAACTTCCCCAGGAAAAGTGAGATGTGTCTGGTGAGTCACAGCCCAGTCCACAACCATGGCCCAGCCTGGTGCTACTGGTCCGTGTGATGGTCCG
>VZTL01086816.1:0-33218 GCA_013400535.1 Scopus umbretta
ATTTCACTACTTGTAAACAACTCTAATTAGGATCTTAAGAAATGGGCAAAACCAAAGAGATTCTCAGATTGTCTAACAGGCAGAACTTCCATTCCAAGTTATTTATATCAACAGGGGCTAGACATAACCTACTCACGCACTTCTGGAAATCCCATTAAGATAAGTTGTGCTCATACACCCTTGAGAACCTGGCCTTTGAGCATTTAAGAGCTTCAGTCCTGCTGACTTTCAGTAAAATGTGATCTTGTAAGTACTTGAGACATTTTGAAAACATGCCTTGGATATTGGTAAACTGTATGACCATTATCACATCATGTAGTCAAGCCTCTGATTAAGAAGTCATAGTGGCTTACTGGCTTCTTAATTTCAAATGAACTTTATATGATATAAAGAAAATTCTTGGATATATCAGTGTTTACCTCAGTTTTCCAATAAAACTCTCTCCACCCCGAGACAGGTCAGTTGGGTCTATGGATATGAGGTAATTAGAGGTTTTACTCTTCTTCCGTTTCCTTCCAGCTAACAGAAACACCTAAGCAGTGCAAAAAAAAACATATTCTAGAATGCCAAAGGGGTTAGCACACACCACTTCCTGCTTTGATATAAGGAAACCATAGGCAATTTTTCTGTCTTCCAGCATCATTAGCAAAGTAAAAGAAGGTCTCCTGGGACTTAGCAAAACCAGATAAAAATCTGGAAAGGGAAAGTGACTTCTCAACCACTCAGTCCATTATTTATGGTTTAAATAATTAAATTTGATCTATTTTGCTGCATGTTTCATTCTAAGTTGCTCTGGCTCTTCCAGTTGAATTGAAAGTAGATGCTTTTCAGGTCACAGAATGCAGAGAGCCCCAACTGCTGACTGTCACATAAAGGTGCCACGCATGGATTACTTAAGGCCAAATTAGACATATGAAGAAAGCAGTAGAACAAAGTGATACTATGATTTTGCTTTTGGAAGACTGTTGGGCAGATCTCAGTGAAAGTGAAAATTATTTAAAATATAAGATTATATTTTCTTTGTAAGAATTCTTCAGACTTTTAATTTTTTTTTTAATATTCAGATGCAACTGGTATGCCATTCAAGTTATTTTATGACCTTTTTACCATGCTCCCTTTCCAAGTGGAGGTAATAAGTAGGGTACATCCCTCGGTCCATTCCCTTCTTGTCTCTTGTGATTCTGCATTTGACAGTGACACCCTGTGGAGCAGGTCTTACGGCAAATTCCTCCAGGTCATCAACATCTATGAGAGGCTCATTTGTGGAAGGACTGGGGGCTGAGGCTGCTTCCTAAAACAGTAAGCAAAACTCAGGTTTCCTCAACTTTGATTTACAATGTTGTAAGTACAAAGGAGTAACATTTGATAAAAACTGCACTTTAAAAACATAAAAACAATGGACATATTGTCTTCCCTGTTCTGATTGTTCAGGAGCCTTGAAGGCAGCTTAGCAAGCTAAGGATCTCTCCCCATTCAATCGGTCAAGCTCTTGGCTACCAAAGGCCCAGGAAACAGTTCTCTGTGCCACTGATGCTCAGCAGATAGACACATCTGGCAAAGCAGAACGGGGTGGCTGCACAGGCAGAGTGCTGTAATGTTACAAAGCAAACCCTGGCTCACACCTTCCCATCTCACCACACTTCTTTTTTCAGAAAGGCCATACCCAAGGATAGTGATGGCCTTTGGTCAAAGGAAGAAATGGGATAGGGAGAAACAGATTAAGCTAGACAGAGATATAACAGAGATGAGAAGTCAGTGCAGTATATAAAAAAGTGGGGCACCGTCAACTGGTTTAGCAAGAGCTTGTGATTTAGAATATTTGAACAAGCCAAAGTCCTATTTTATGTTCGGATGGTAGCTGCGAGAACAGGGTGGGAAAATGGTCAGAAAAAGGCGACAGAAACAAAAGATCCTTCTGAGCACCTGCAAGAGGTAGAAAGGTAAATATTTACTGTTTACCTTTCTCTTCATTCAAGGTCAGACCATATTTGCTATTCTTTTCTCCAAGTCATTATTTTCACTGCTTGCTCCTATGAACCCTGAGAACTACCACAGTAAATCAGCTTGGAAATACGCTAGTGCATATTAAAAAAAAAAACAAGAAAGCCAGGCCTATCCTGACTGCACTCTGAAATCCCACAGTACATAGCAGCTCTTTCTTCAGCACTCACCCCTTACCTTATTGGATTTCTTGCTCGTGGCAGAACCAGGCCGGGTGTTACTATTTAACTGTGAAGAACTGGAGCTGTCTTCATCTTCCTCATCTTCCTCCTCATCAAAATTCATGCTGCTTGAAATGCCTGAGGAGAAAGCAGTGCACTTATGTGAAATGCTAATACATTAAAGCTGTCCATACTTGCTGTAAAACATCACTTATTATACTGTTGCACCTTTCGGCTCACAGGTGAGAGAGGGTACATGTGAAGAGGGTTCACTGTGTGAGGCAGTGTACGAATACGTGGGTGAGACACTACCTGCCCTGAGAAGCCAAAACATTTCAGCAAATGAGAAAGGAAACATCATGGTTTCCATTCCACAGAGAAGATTGAGTTACCCAGTGATACAGGAGCAATATCCAGTTAGGAATTAAATTCAGATCTTCTTCATCCAATCAAGTACTTAAAACACAACACAAAATCTCAAACCTGAAACTGGCACTGAGTGGATGGCCTATCACAGCCATTTGGAAACCTTCAGTAATTAAAATATGAACCCTTCTACAGCACTTTTAACTGTTCCTATATGATCTGATGAAGAGCAGATCTTAGACTGAGAAGAAACATCCACATCAAGGAAATGTTCTCATACGTATTTATTTTATGTAAAACCCAGTATCAGCGCAGGCCAAAAGAACTGTCTTACAGCACTTAAAATTTTGACTTTACAAGAATTCAAAACCTCAGACATTTCAAAGGGAAACACAACTTTGAACATCAAACAGGACTTAGCAGCAGAAAGTGTCATTTGCCAGGCCTAGTTTTTCAAGGAGTACCATGCAGATGAAGCCACCCTGTATTCAGGTTCAAACTCTAAGTTCCACATATTAGAGACTATCTATGCAATATTTTTTCCTAAAAAAAACCCAAAAACCCCAAAAAACAACAAAAACAACAAAAACCAACAAAACACTTGGTCCAGAATTTCCACTATTGGTAAGTCCAATGCAGAAGGATAAATGAAATGCAAAGATTTCTAGAGTCAAGCAGCATGGGCATAATTAACTTTTTCCTTCTGTACTTACCAGGAACATGATCCAGGGCGACAAGACTGGATTGGGAGGTGGAAGAGGACCAGGATGTATTTGCATGGGGATCTGGGAAAGGAAAAAATCCATGGGCTTGATTCTGCAAACCCTTAATTGAGTGAACAAGCCTAACTTGCCAACAGGACTCTACACAGGGCTGAAGGCTTACTGGATGGGGCCACAATGCTGCTGCCTGAATTCTGAATTATGGACGTACTATCTTTCTGCACAATCAAATTCACCTTCTACCTGCTTATAGCTGCTGTCACCTTCTTTTTTAGTACTTTTAATAAAGTCAAAAAGCCCTAGATTATAAAGTTGAAGCTTCAGAAAACATCATCCATACTAAATGGTTGTGCCACAAACTCTTCTATGTATGATGTACCCTGCATGGTAGGTTTTTGGTCAACTTTTGAATTTTAACACACAAAAAATAAAACTGATCGACACAAGCAACATGCATAGATTCTACACAAATATTTATTCAGTAACACTGAAAAAAGTATTCAGACTCATATTCAGATGGCCTAAATGCTACCTAAATCCCTGTGCCCAGTGTGTCCTCATCATCCTTCTCAGGCTCTCTAAGCTGTTCTTCTGGGACTTCCAGGGATACGCACAGAGACCTTCATGTAGCTTAGTCTTTTGGAATATGAGCTTCATCTGTAACAAGCAGGGATGGAACCAAACTAATGTACACAAATAGAAACTTAGAGATAGTATCAATAATGGTTTTCTTCATTCAAATTTTGGAACAGAATGAGGAAAAAAGATTAACTACTTTTTTTGTTATTGCTGCTTCCAATAACTTCAATGCATATCCCTTTAGAATAGCTTTTGACACCAGATGCACACTGGATAATGAAACAACACCAGAGTAGTAAGAGCGAGTATATAAAAGTAAACCAGAAGCATATGCAATGCTTGTATTCCATTCAGCTGCACCATGAATGTTCTCAATATCCAATTCTTTAGTTCCCCCAGTCTGGACATACACCATACAGCGCGACAGCAAAAAGTTTCAGTAGGATATAGTTATGCAAGCGAGGCTTAAGTTCACAGGTCAACATATATTTTCAAAGCTTGTAGAGCTCACTCATTATTAATCACACATTCATGAATCACAAGCATTATTTCGTAATAATGACAACCACGTTCTAGTCAACTATGAATGGGTAATACAAACAGTCCATCTCCTCAGCTGGCAGCTATGCAATAAAGCCATACTTCATATGCATAGACATAATCAGTTTATTTCTACATCCATGCTCACTATTCCACCACCAATATTTTGGTGGTGAAAATTCCAGGCCAGCCTTAGAAAAGTCTGCACTCAGGCCCTGTGGGGAAGAACGCTTCAGAGAGCTCCTGTTTTGTTTTTGAACCCAGAAATCAAATCTATTCCTTCCCTAAATCTCAAAACAGTTGTAACTTCAGGTGGCAAAGAAGAACTAAGACCAAATTGCTCATTCCAAGCTTTACAGAGACATGTAGGAAACTGATAAATGTGAAGACTAAATGTTAGTTATTCAGTGTTAAAACTCATGGAAGTCTGGCTCTATCCTAGTGACTCATTTGCCAGAGAGGAACTCTACATATTAAGACTTCTGAAATGAAAAGGACGAATATTTCCTGCAGGAAGAAAATTATTCTACTACGGCAATTTCCAACAGATGGAGAAATCAAATAAAACATTTGGCATTTTCTTGCAAGTGGCATATTCTTTTCACACTCAGGTAGCCTGTAACCTCATGTCTCACAACAGAACGTGACATGCTGGGGAAGCAGAGACGCATGCCGAGAGAGGCCTCTCTCCACAAAGTTAGTGTCAAAAAGCAGAATGGGCACAAATCAGGGCTAGGTAAATCTGATGGGACTCAGCCTTTCCCATTAGGCCAATTAGCATTTACCTCTGTGTTCTTCTTCTTTTGCTCCTATTCTATGCAAGAGAAGGACTGATGGGAGACAGCAATTCTAAATGCGTTTCAGACGAATGGGGACATGCCAGTAAGGACATGCCACAAGCAGTGAAATGGCAGTGGGAATCCACATGAAAAGCCCTAGCTCTACGTAAAGTTTGCCATGAATGCTGGGATACTCAAAACTTTCTAACAAGCCTCCTCTGCTGATATCAAGTAGCAAACCATACCTGCATAGTAGAAATATTTTATGGAGATGCTGCTAGTTATAGTCTTGTTTTAACTTGTCTTAACTTTTAACTTAACCTTTCTTTACATCTCACAGAGCATAGCTCTGTTGTTAATAAAAATGAGTAAACCTCAGCATTCCCATTTTTAAAAAGTGCGCCCCCCTCCCCCGATTTGAAGCATACTAGTGGTCCGCTCTTAGCAGTGTCTGTTCTGATTAGGCGCATACTCAGACCTGGTTAAAAAAGGTCGTATCATATATGTAGTAACATGAAGCAACAAAGCAAAACAAAACCAAATCAAAACAAAAAAACCCCACCCACTGCTTCTATTAAAAAAAAAAATAAAAATTGGGGAGAATAAAAATGTATCTTAACCTGGAAAAAACTTCAAAAATAGAGATGTCCCCCAGAGTGCTGTGACCTAATTTGAGAAGTCTGTTGATAGTTTTTAAGTAAATGAGCTCTAGTCAGTAGTGTGCCTGATGATTAAATATTCTGAGCCACAGTCTAAGGCAACACAATCACCACACAGATCAGAACTTATTAGTCATGCCAACATCCCTCTGACTCAAATGCCCAGGAAATACCACACTTGGAGAAAATCTGCCCATTTCAGTTGAAGTTGCTCACATCTGCAGAGTAACATCCCAGAAAAAATGAATCTTAGTGAGAACGGCTCTGCAGACAAGAGGCGGGCATTTAGGTATGAATAGTCTATTCTAGATGAGTCAAGTTTGCACTTACATTTTGCTCTTTATACACAAAGAGTTTATTCTTAAAGCATCAGAGCACTCTTGGCTTGAGCCATCTTTGCTTCAAAAGCTGTACACTGAAGAAGAACAATTCCAAAGCAAATGCCTTCAGAAAAAGCTTTGTGAGGATTTTAGGATTTTTTTTCCTTCCTACAGTTGATGTCTAATGAGAGATAATAACAGTGCAGGAAGGAAGGGACGGATGCATGAATGTGTACATACACAATCTATCTCCCAAATCATGCATGCCTCTAGAAAAAAAAAAACAGAACATTTGATGACTGTGCATGGGAAATGCTGCAGAATGCACAGTGCTATAATTTTCACCTCTGCAAGCATGAACACAAATTATGAAAACATGAACAATATTTAACTGACAACACAACTAAAATTAATATTCTAGTTTGAATGTTGCTATTCCATAGTCTTTTATTAACCCTCAAGTAAGTGATTTCCAGAGTTGTACAATATAAAAATGTGAACAGATGGATATGAGCACTAGCATCTGCCTGGTACCTTAATAGCAGCACTGCACTGCAGATGGGAAAGCCACATAGCCACATCCCTGAGAACCTGGAGTGCTCTTGTTCCTTGGGACAAGAGAGAACTTTTTTTTTTTTTTTTTAGATAAAAGAATAGAGCATAACAGGCTCTGAGGAGAAGAAACACAGAGCAGCAACCTCTGCTTAGGCTAGGGCTGAGAGTGAGACCAGGAAAACGAGCCAACGTACATAAAGCAAACAATGAGAACCTGAAGGCAGCTTTGGCTACTTACCTTTTTTCTGCATTGCTGTTCTAAGATCTTGTTTGCCTTGTTGTTGTTGGCCACTAGCCATTTTCTCTCCATCATCTTCATCATGGCTAGACTGTCCAACAGTGAGAATCTGCACTTGACTTCCTATTTTCTGAACATCATCTTGAAAAGCAGCTGGGCCATCAATCCCTGTCAGACAACAGCAAAAGCCTTAGTTGTCTTTGTGTCAAGAAGTTACTGAAAAGAGAATTGCTCACTCACAAAAAGCATCTTTCCTAAGAATCGGAGATCAGAGGTTCACATTCAATAATATTTCTAGACTTAAACATGCCTCCAAGGCAAACATCTTACTTCCCACATACTGCACTAGAGAATCTCCAAGAGGTGATCAGGACTTCACTGTTGCCCTCCTCACCCCCAAAGCACACACATCCATGCACCAGAAACACTGAAAATGAAACAGAAGAGAAATTCACTGGAGAGGACCGACAAAGAAAACAGATGCAGCTTTCGTAAGGACATCCAGCTGGTCCAGAAACAGATAAGCCTGAGTCCCAGATTATGCCATATCCCCTAATAAACAACATTGCTATCATGAAATGATGTTTCAAAGTTTCAGAAACCTGGAAAATTCACAAGTAGATCTAGCAGTGTATACCACAGGAAGAACAGCACATTAACAAGCCTAAATATGCATAATGAGTTGCTATACAGTTAAAACATCAGAGTGAAACTATAAAGAAGATAATACATGTTCCCTGGAACCTTCATCCTCCGAGAGATACTCAAATCCCAGCAGGGCACGGTCCTGGGCACCCTGCTCTGAGCAGGGCCGTGGGACTAGGCAGTCCCCAGAGGCGCCTTCCAGCCTCAGCCGTGCTGTGATTCTGTGGCTTCTGATGACAGCCAGAAAGAAACTATTTACCTCCTTATGGCTGTAAATCACCTCTGAAGACAGGAAAATGAAAATATGGGGTGGTGGGGGGGGTGTTCTTATCAAACTAACTTCATTTTTTTCTTCAGGACAGCAAGTTAAAACATCAGATTGCAAATGTACTTCAGCTCTCAGTTAAGACAGTGCTGGTATGTATTGGTAAATTAGCTATATAAAAATGCACTTTTGTACCAATAAAAATGGTAATATTATAATTTACAGATATAGTAAATAACATAAGCCTGTATACGGTTGCTGTTCTGAAATTTTTGTTAATAAGCAAGCAACTTTGTGGAGAATTAGCAAGCATTGCAAAAAGCTAGTTCAGTAAACGAACATGGTGCTTCTCACACCAAACAGAGCTGAATAAATCCTGTAAGAAGGAGCTGTAGGAATTGGGATTTTTTCAGACTGTGATCTGTAGCAGAAGTCTCCAAGAATACTATTTCAACCTGCTTTGCCAGCAGCTGTCAACTTGCATTAAAAGACAACTGGATTACACATTTAGCATGCTTAACTGTACTTTGCCATGCTTGCTGTCACTGCCACTGCGATACAAAGCATAAGTGGAAAAGAGAGTGGTCCATACCCTCAGGAGCAGGACCAGCAGTGGCTGTGCAACTGCCTAGCAAGATGCAGTCTGACACTGCAGAAGTATTAAATTCAGAGTTCAAGACCACAAGGAATTATTGACTCATCTGCATCACACAGACCCTTATCTGGCAATTTCTCCACCAAACCTGTAAATTCTGATTTACTTACAGTAAAACTAACAACAACTAACAATGAGTAAACAATCTGTCCATCCAACCTTGAAGGACTAAATAAAGTCCATGGAAATGTTTCTCTCATCTTGGTAGGATGACAATTTCAGACAGAAGCTCTGTGTGATGTAGAATGAACAGTGCAATTTCCTAAGTTGCACGTATAATATGGCAGTGAACAGAATAGCATTTTTCTTACAAGTTATCTCAGGATAAGCACTACAGCACAGGTGGTCTAGAACAGATAGGTAGCTGCCCAGATCCACTGTGGTATTTTTAACAGCTTTAACCATATTAACTATTATCATTAAAGTGGCTGCCTAAAGTTAGGTTCTTACCTTAATACTCTGAATTTCAGAAGTGTTAAGCATCCATGAATTTAACATGATGCTCATACCTCATGCATATCTATCTAGCCCCTTATGAAGCTTTGGATGATACAAACCTAATTTTCAAAACCCATTTCAAAAGGAACAAAACACCTTAATTATTCTTCTTCAAAGCACACATTGATCTGCAGCAAGTGAAATGCCTTCGACCGCATTAGACATTGCACAGAGGCTGCTTTTTTCTGATGCCTGCAGAACATCTGCGCTCACATCCCGTGCTGTCAGGAACATCACGTATTATTAGGCATTAGGACAAAGGCTACACTGGCAGGTCACACTTTTAGAGAAGAAAAATCAATTTCAGCATTCTGAAGAGTGCACCACTGGTAAGAGTGTTTTATTAAGCATTATGAATGGTTCCACTGGTGACCCCATTTAAGGAAATGGAAGATGTAACCAGACAGAGAGGGAAAAAAAAAGAACCCCTGCTGCATTAGAATACTGCAGATGGTTCGTGGCAAATGCAACACTAACTATTTAATATTTGTGTGTGTGTGTACACATCTTGGCAGCTATATATGCATGTGTAAAATGGTATTGAATGCAAGCGTACATACACATTTCTTTTTTCTATATCGTGAGATATAAGTGTATCTTTGTAAGTCATAGTTCAAAAGGCAGCTTTACCATCACCTAGCTAACATCTGAAAACACTTCCAAGCATGCGTAATCATGATACTCACAGTGGATCTCCCTCTATGTTCTCACTTGCTTTGCCTTGCTGACTCCCTTTCACCCACTTACTGAAAGGATGGTTCACTGTGCAATAAAACCAACCATTCACGTCTATACTTACAAGTTTCCCAGTTTAAGGGCAGGGTCAAAAGAGGCAAAGAAGCTGAGCGGGCTGTGCCAAAAAGAAAGTCTTTATTGCTACAGTCAGAGTTTTCTACAGCTTTTCCCAAAAATCAGGTAGAAAAAAACCTGATAGAGATGCCCTTGAATGCCTGCTAACAAGAAAAGGAATTTTTGAGAGGCAGCTGTGAAGGAGGGCAGGGAGGAAAGAGGAAGAATGAAATAACCCCCAGAATACCAGTCCCTTCAACTAAAGGCCTTCTAGTAAGCTTTGACATAGTCACGTCTCAGGTGAAACCCAGAGATACCAGAAATGAAAACAGAGATAATGAAAAAGACTATCACATATTATGTTTTTATAACCCAAATTCATCTAAATCCTAAGAAATTCAAAAATACATTAGGTGGGCATGCACTTAACTTTGATCTCAGGTATGGGATTTTTAGATAGGATTTTTCTTTTGCTTTAAGCACACAAAATGTTAACTATCTACAAAAAAAAAAATCACAAGATTCAGGTCTGGAATGATGGGAGAGAGGAAAAGGTATGGGAAAAATAAAGATGGCAACTGCTACTGAAAGCCTTGAGAAAGGAATAAAGTGGCAAAATTTTGTTCATGACATATGAGAAACAAATCTAAACTTTTGTGCATTTCATGATACCACATTATGCCTGTTTGAAACTTCAGCTTCTAAAGGATGGACCAACAACTCCAAATCCATTCAGTCTCACTGGATTTAGTAATGACAATACATTTTCAAGGATGTGAAGCCAAGACCTCGTTTTATTGTTCCAATCCAGCAATTAAAGGAAATCTCTTTATGGGACTGTCACCAGCCATACATTTCTCTATCCTACATCCCCAGCAGCTTTCTGCTGAACAGTTTCCAACCATTTTGATATGTCCTATAGATAGATGCTAAAATGAATATAGATGAGCCACCTCAGTTCTGCTAGATGCACGTACCAAATTTATTTCTGACAAACTAAGCAAGTACAGACTACATAGGATGGTGGCTACAGATCCTGAAGTATGTTCCTCCTCCTTGGCCCTACAGACCTAGAGGTTGTTTTGGGGTGGGTTTTCTTCCCTGACAACACCACTAGTATAGCATTACAAGTGCAGTTCTGGGTATCCCTTTGAGCTTCATGGATTTTTATTTCAGCTTTACATTCTTCAAAATGACTTTGCAGAAAAGAAATACACTTCCTAATGCTATTTCCAAGTGGGAAACTAAGGGTATAGTCATGCTGAACACAAGGCTTAGATCAGTCTGTTGAATAGTCCTGTCTAAACAGAATACAGAATACAGAATACAGAAACTAAAACAGAATACTACCAGAATCTGTAACAGAATAGGTCCGAGTGGAACTCCCTCTCAAAACTGGACAGAAATTAAGCATTTCGAGACACACCGTCAGGGAGGAGGAGGTCAAATGGGAGGAAAAGACTACCTACTACTAAGCTATGTATGACCAGGTAAAGTTCAGAGAGGCAGCTGATATATGCGGCCACCAGTCATAGATGAGCATGAGACCAAACGTGAGGAAAGGTTTTGCTCTCTGACAATAGGGCATAATGCACAATGGTAGTCTTTAAAAGATTAGTTACAGATTAAATAAGTGACAAACTACCCAGCAACAAATTACAGGCATAAGCATAGTGAGTCAGCCCTCCAAAACATTTTTTTGAGCATTCGACCATAAACTACATGAATCCCCAGTAACTGGATCTTGCAGGAAAAGAATCTAATTGTATTTATACACATCATGTTCCTCTCTGCATGTATTTATACATGTGAACATTTTGCTGGGAAAAGATTTTCAGCAGGTGTTATTTCCTCTTGTTTCTTTTACACAAACGTCTAAGTACAGGAAAGAATTGATTATTTACAGAGAGTGTTTACTGCACCTAGGACACCATGAGAAGGCGTATTTCTAAATTATATGAAAATAACTATTACAATAAATTAAGAATTTCGTCACAGAAAGGAACGTATCGTACATCAGTGAGAACTAATTGAGCTCAGTGACTGAATGGTGAACGAGATTACGTAGCAGGAAAGGAACACAGCATAGAAAACAAGTATTTCTGTCCCTGCTTTAGAAATGAGGAACTGCAGGATACAAAAATTCTTGTTCTCATTTTGTAAAGCATTTGAGACACAAATCCAACAAATGAAATCAGACATATTGCTCACAACTAAGTTTTAAGAATATGCTTAAGCCCTTTGCAGGTCAGATCTGAGGAGCTGACTGAGGTCAGGCAGGAGGTCTCTGGAAGAGAAAATCTCAAGCCACATTTTCTGACCTGTTACATACAACAAGGCTTCTACAACAAGTATGTATGTCTTTCGTCTACAAACATGCTGACAGCAAATGCAGGCACGCTAGAAAATTTTCTCCTTTTTTTTTTTTTAAAAAAAAAAGCGCCTTCAAAGGCAAGATACCAGGTTAGATAAGCCACTGGTCTGACACAGAAGTCATATCCGCATGGATTAACACTCGAGGCTGCAGCCCGCAGCAACGCTGCAATTGCAATTGCTCTTAAAGAACACTGCAGAGCAGCTCTTGCTCCAACTTTGGGATGACAGCATAACCCTTCAAAGGCCAGCTGGCCTACTCCGAGGTCAAAGACAGGGAGTCTGTCCTCAGAGAAATCTGTTCTTATTGGACTGACACTAGAACAAACAGAGTTTCTGTCCTTTAAAGAACTTGGCTTAAAGCAAACACTGCTTCTGGTTTTATTGTCTCAAATGATCTACATTTTAAATCAAAAAGACAAAACAACAGTTGATTATATTTTTTTTTAAATCTGCATTTATCAAGAAGCGTGACCACTGAGTATAGTAACATTTACTTCCAGAACAGTGGTACAAGAAAGTAGTATTGCACAAACCAGTAAATGAAAAAGGTTCTTTCTCAGAATGATTGCTTAGGAAGCTCTAATAAAATGGCTAGAACGAAATACCAAGAAATTACATCTTCTAGAAATTTAGAACTCCATAGCTTTAAAAAAAAAAATCTCCCTCTATATGTATATCTCTCTTTCTATCTGTCTATCTATATCTCACTGTTGAGTGAAAGTCTCCTCAAAAGGAATTTACTGAATAAGCAGAATGTTTAAAGGGGCAAAAATCATTTTTTGAGTCTATTTTTTAGAACTGAATAACGTTAAGTATCTTGTAGCTGCCCATATTTTGTACGACATTTCCCAGTATATGCCTGTTCTCATAGGGGTTGCGTATCCACTGATATGGGTTCAAGCAACTGCAAAATCACAAAGGGACTTAATTATAGGGAAAGGGGGCAAATAGATTTTTTATTTTAGGAAAGGACCTCTGGAGGTGATTTAGTCTAAACTTCCATCAAAAGACGGACTATCGCTAACACCAGATCAGGTCACCAAAAGCAAGTGCTTGAGCACCAAGCTCTACACACTTTGATGAAATCTAGAAAACTGTAGCAGGAACTGTACTTTCATAAATCTTTATCCTGAGGAGGCACCAAAATGACTTCACAATCAAGTTTATGTGTTGCCAAAGGCCAAAGCACAGCCCGAAAGGGTTGTCAGATCTAGAAAGAACAGGACTTTTCTTGGTGGAAACTCACTTATTGTTCCTTCTACCCTTTCTCTTTAGCCCACAGGGAAGCCGAGATAAAGCTGCTCTACATGAACTTCCCCCCCCGCCCCCCCATCAGAAAGGAAGTGTTAGAGTGAGAAAGGAGGCTTCCGATCCCACAAATGGTGCTGCTTGCTTTGTCAGCCAGCATTAATGTAGTTGCTTGTTACATATAAAAATGGGACAGGATGCACAAATCAAAACAGACAGACAGGCGTGAAAGAGAGAAAAGAAACAGGGAAGAAGCGAACCAAATCAAAACATGAAATAGCCATCCTGGCAGAAAAAGTGCTGTGTGTCAGAGCAGCTCATTGGCTTTCTGACTCTCATAAAGACAGCAGGGAATACCCAACATACGATATACATCTACTGTACAACATAAAAGAAAAATTGCTGGGAAGGTATTGTTTATTTGAACATTTTAAACACATCCAGATTCCTGATTTCAGTGACAAAAATCTTAATTTATATTGTCCGTGGCAGTGAGTGAACCAGTGCAGTGCAGAGCAGGGTTTTCCTAGAATGTACTTACATGCTATAGGTAGAAGAGTGATAGGAAAAAAAATAAAACCAACCAACCAAACAACAACAACAACTTTCCACAGAATGATTCCTGAATTCTCAGATCAGATTTCACTTTGAATTAACTCCTGGCTTTGCACGGTTTTCTGGTTTTTTTAAAGGTTCCATTTTATCTTCCTGATTTGTTTTTGCCCCATTCATTGCACATAGCCAAAAAAAAAGCACTTTATATGGTATATTTATTAATTTCTTCACAAACCTATACTGGGGGAAAAAACCCAACCAGACAAAAAAAACCCCACTCCACTATGTACCTGTGATACTTTCAGGAACCTCAATTTTTAAAGAATCATCAAGGCATCTGATATCTAAAGATGCTCTGTATTTGTAATACTATGCAGGGTGCATACTTTTCATAGATTCCTGCTGCAACTATTTTCACTTGCTGCATTATTTTTCTGTTGAACCATCTAGCGATACTGTACACCAGGTTCACTAATATCCTTAATCACCCCTTACTAGTGTCACAAATCAAACCAGAATTTGATCTACTATCTCCACTGGAAAGACAACCATTTTACATACTCATTTGTTATATTTTCGGTTTTTTTCCAATATTTAATATTATGTTATACAATAAACTGGGAGACCAAAGCTTTCAAAAATGAAAGTTCAGTTTAATGAGCTAAGCTACTACAAAATGTCATCAATTTACTGCATTTGCTGGCTCTGTCCCACAAAAATGTTTCTTTTTAAAAATTGGTGCAGTGTATACTGGATACTGACATTAAGAATTAAATACCAGTAATAATAACAGATTTAGAAAAAACTGCTAAATACCACACTACCCATCACAGAATTACAAAAGGTACTGACCCCTAACTTGAGAGGCACAATAAGCTCTACATGAACAATTAGCCACATTCCTTTTTTTACCTTATGTCAGCATAACCTCATTAAACCTAATATTTCCCTTGCATTTGTCTTTAGCACATTGTTCTGATCATAGTTTCATCATTCTTTGAGCCACTTAAAAAAGCATTACACATCCAAGACCAGAGCAGAATCATTACACTACAGCTTCCAGAGCTATTCATGTATAATTCAACAATTTTTGCTCTGAATTAGCTTATTATTCATAGGATCTGGTCCAAAGGTTGTTTTTCTTAAAGCACAAAGAGCTAGCCTATGCTTAGAAAGGTAATGCTCACTATAGCTAAATACTAACAGAAACCTTTAAAATGCTATTTTAGCATGTGAAGTGCATTCACCCCTCAGCATTCATCCTGCTGGTTTACAGGACAATGAAGGTTACAGTCAGAGTAGTCCGAGTGGAGACAAAACCTGAAGCAATTGCAAAGCTAAAAGCAGAACCAAAAACTTCCAAGATTTGGTCTAATTACCAATGAACCCGCCAACAAAATCCCTTGTGCCACAAAATGGTATAAAGCCATTTAATCTTCATCCTTTTTCATTAGTTAGATCTGAAGTTATTAGCAAATCCATTCCATATATAATAAAATCTTTTCTTAAGACTCACACTCACTCCTAAAAGTAACTGAAAAATTGACACAGGTTCCACTACAGGGTTCTGCTACCACCTGCATTTTCTTCATTCCTAAGTAACACAAATTAGCCATGTCTGTAGTGGATTTATCTGTAAAATCCCTCCGGAATTTTAAAGTCGCATTCGGTTTTACTTTTTCATCCAGTTACATTTTGCAGCATTGGTAAGGATGCAAGACTGAAAAGCTAGTTATAATCCCCTGCAAACACTCCAAGTTTACAACACTATCAACGGTAATCTAGATATGATTCCAAGGGTGAAATTAGATGTGAATAAACAGTTAAATACCAGTGTGCAGAAAAAGTAGATGAGCCAGATGAGAAGATGCTACGTGTACGCCAAGATTTGTTACTAATCATCAACATAAACTTCAGGAGAGGAGGTACTCAAATTTTCTGTAGTAGAATTGATGAGTAGCACCTCCACTCTATGGAAACATACGTTAAGACGCAACTGATGGGCAAATGCTGAAGGCCGCGGGAAGACCATGCATAGCAAAGTAGAATGAGCAATAAGAATTGCAGCAGAAGCAGAGGTTTCTATAGCTAACAATATTAGTTTGCAACACGCAGAGCAGTATCAGCATGCAAAAGTTCTCAGTCTACATAAAGCGACGTTACTTTTACTGACACAACTTGCTTCTATTAAAATATGCCAACTTTTGCCAGTTTGAGGAAGGTTTCAGAAAACGAATAAAAACGTTATTGGCATATGAGAAAAATACTGTGTTACCTGCTGTGAGGTAATAAAAAAATGTGCAACTCTCTCACAGTAAGCACACATTGCTAATGGAGTAACTTGCCCGCACCTAGCGGGTGAGTTCAGAGACCTGTCCCGCAGATGCAGCCCCAGCACGCACGTCACCAGCGTCTGCAGAGCAGCCCTGGAAATCACACACTCGGATGCTTACTGTTCCTTGCTACGTGTCTCACTAGGCCTGCGGCTAGGATTTTGTTCATGGAATATTTTGGCCAAGAGCTCATCAGAAAACTGCCTAGAAAATATGTGAATGTATACACACACGCTGATGTTACGCAATGCAGATTTGTCAAATCAAACTTACTGTAACTGACCAGCACAACATCTTAAGTTCTGAATATAGTACAGACATAGACACCCCATAAAGGCAAAACAGGCATTATATGAGATGAAACAGAGCCTCAAGATTATGCAGTAACCACGATTTAAGTATTACCCTGCACAATGCTCAGTTACAGCCTGAGATGGGTTTTCTTTTAAATTAGTAAAACAATTTTTACTCTTCAGCAAGATGTCATTCAAAATAAAATTTGGCATCTGTATTACTATGCTGGAGTGGCATTACATTTTACATTAAATTGAGAAACATTAGCTTTCTGCTCACGTATTTTGCCAACAATTTTTACAGTCAGTTAATTTTACCTTTGACTTTTACTTAGTATTTTAAGCCTCAGTATTGACACACACCATGGTTTTTTTTCAAATATATGAATAAAGTCTCAGGGCCAGACTTAAAGCCTGTCTAACCTAGGGCTTCTCTTGCAGCCAGAGGGACTACAGACATAGAGATGCTGTAGATTCCAATCTCAAGAATTAAGCTGCGATATGTAAGGGATGTGTAAAGAATCTTGATAAGGTAGGCTCAAGTCTTACAAAATCCCTAGAGATAAGCCCCAATACTCTGACCTCAATAATTACCCTTATTAGTCATCGCTATCTTTAAATAGACTTGTCAAGGATATACACTATTTTCTTACTTAAGCAACAATGGAGAGACTGTTGGACATACACAAGACAGGAATACAGTACAGTGCAGGCAGGATGGTGTTACAGTGGCCTTGTCCAAGAACTGCGAATTATTGGAAAGGTATTTATTAACATCATTAGTCACTCACCATCAAATAAAAAGAAACTGTATGTGGTACAAAAACCTCTCTCTTTTGTGAGTGTGCATATATATATATATAATTTGAATACTGCTAAAGTAGCTCATGTTACTTCTTCCATCTAGTCTATGTAGCTCAAATAGTAAATTTAATAATGGCAATGTCATTTCTACCTACCCTTTTGTCACTATCAATAATGTATTTTTTTTGTCTACCTAATCTTACCCAAAGTCATTGCAGAAAATTTTTCATACAAACACCTCCCAGATGTCGACCAGGTGGGGTACAGTAACACTGAAGTAAAAACTTGAAGAACCCTTTTGAGGATGTTTTCTTGGTTTTGTTGAATTGATTTTCAAAATGCCCACTTAACCTCTAATCTGTATAGTTTAAACCTCAGTAAGAGTCCAGACAGAAATGTCTGCAATTTAAGGCTGTTTCTGCAAATTACATTACGTGCAGATAGTCTAAAAAAAACACTTTGGTGTAAGATGGGTCTCATTTCTTTAACGCTGCAGGAAAACACCAGCATCTTTCTTTCAGTCCTTTTTTCCTCCTCTGCAATTTGCACAAACACTACTTTGGAAAAGACTCAGTTTACAAGTTCTAGCACTCCTTCACTCCCAGGTTGTACATGCCAAGACAAGACCAAGTCACTCACATTTTTCAATCTCATAAAAATGTCAAGAAATTACTTTCAGGCAATTTTCAGAAATTCAAAGAAATAAAAAAAAAAAAAAAGAAAAAAAAAGAAAAAGAAGTACTTTGCAGTCAATTCATCACGTGAAATTCAGCCACATGCAGCTAACCTTTGTGTTTCCCTTTTTTCTCCTTTCTGGTGCTGCCAGTCTGACAGCTTGCAGCTGCTGCCTTGGTTTTTTTAGTTGGTTTCGGAGCTTGGGCATCCACTACCACCTTTACATCTTCCTGTTCAGCCTCCTGTACTGCTTGAGAGATTCAGGGTACCCCACCAAAAAGAAAAAGAGAGAGAGAAGAGAGAAACAGAGAGAGACAAGAGAAAATGAATTGAGACCTCTGTGAAGGCATAAAAGAGTAAGCAGACATAGCAGAGTTTGTTTGGCATTTCAAACAATTCATGCAGAGAGGAGAGTCAAAGAAACCAGAATTTGCAGTTACAGTAAAAACCTGAAAGTGCTATAGGTTAGCTGGGATGTATTTCCTAACTTTTTTCCTCTTTCCAATAATATATCAGCTCCTAAATTTCAGCCCAAAAGTGACATCAGAAAATTAATGTGTTGCAGAACTATTGTAGGAAGCACTTTTCCTCAGAGTAAAGCTCTGCCAGACTGATCATCCACAGTGGCAGCATAAAGGCAAAAGAATTTTATTGAGACTTTGTAGTGCCTATGCTTAAAGCTACATCCTAACCCCATCAATGAGGAATCATCAGAAGGTTCTTTTCAAAACACACCTTGTGTAATTGTATATATCACAGTATGATGAGTAGAATGGCCATGCATGTTATGGTGAAACTATACCCAAGCTGAAATTACAAACTCCTCCTACTTTGTAACATACACAAATTAATTCATTCCTTAGAAGTCTCAACATAATATGCATGGCATAAACTGTGAATGTCAGCATAATTCATGCAATTCTAGTTGTTTTCAAAGTAAAAAGAGGCTTTATCATTTTCATGATACACTTTGAGGTCAATATTTGAATCTATGAAAGCAATACACACAGTAACTCTTCCTTCTGGCCAGGCCAACCCCTGAAGTGAAATGATACTGGGTTTACAAAGGCATAAAAGCAATTACCTTTGTGAAGTACATAAAGGAATCATCAAACTTCACACCCCAAACAAAACAACCTGTAGATGGGGCACTAACAGATTTTGGAGCCAGCTGCTGGTGACTGTTAATTGCTGAGCCCCACTGGCTTCACGTGGTGACTGTGGTTTATCTCAGAGTAGTATCACCCTGGGGTCTCCCACCACCCCCTTCTTTTTCCCAAAACTAAAGTACTTTCTTTAAAAGGATAAAAAAAGTCCACTAAGGAACCTCTACTGGAAAGAATGGGTTGCCCATAAAATTACTTTTAAAATATCCCAACAAACTTCATAAACCCCCAAAAGACCGACTGATGCTCAATGATGTGTGGGCTGCCAGTAATCTCTCCTCAAAGGGAGCAATTCTCCCTAGGCTTCTGGTCTGTGAGGCAGCTTTCCTGTTCACCAAATCCTTCGTGCACATGAATAGCAATAGAGATTCTCAGAGGAGTAAGATGAAAAGGATTTAGCCATGTCTGTGTAGACTGCAGCTTACAAACTCACAGCTACACTCCCCAGCACAGCAATCTGTTATGAATAGCATTACATTCACACCACAATGAGCATCTGAGGCACTCAATAAACACATCATCCTTTTCTCATTACACAGAGGAGGAATTCACGTTTTATAGACAATATACATTAAATTAGTGGAGGAGTGACTAAAAGCCTGAAGAAACAGCTTGTCACTGCCCAACTCCTCACTCCTGTCTTTATCATACACTGATCACAAGATTGCAGTCCCTTGGTTGAGTGTAAAGGAGCACTGGAAGTGAGTAAGACGTAACCAAAGGAGTGAGCGCAAAGGATGCCAGGGAAAATAGCACATGAAAGGCAGTACACTGGGTCCTATTTCCATCAGCATGGCAGCCTCAGACTAAGTAGGGAACCAAAGAAACCCTGCTCCACAGTCTTTAAATACATGTGATTTGCCAAGCCAGCAATCTGTCCTCTATTTGTAGCTCGGTCTCTGTTTAAGAACTCGCATGTGTTCTTTTCATTGTTTTAAAGATGGTAATCCACATTATAATTAAATTCAGTACTTTACAAATGACCTATATTAAATGACCAGACAGTTCTCTAAATCCTTTTAAATACAGCCATGTTCATTCACTTAGATGAAGCACATTTACTCGGTCCAAAGCAATGATTAATCAGCAAAGGATGAAACATCCTGACATTGTTAATTGAGAAGTTAAAGACTTCTCTTCACTACCTTGTCAGCCATCCTTTGATCTAACAAGTAAAAGCCTGAAGCTTTTTGAATTACTTTTGTCTCATAACTTTCAGCAAGAGATATCTGATTATAAATACAGTGATGGAGCTCCAAAGGACAGAGAAGGAAATACTGCCATTGCTTTACTCTATAAAGCACAGAACAAGATTTCAGTCCAGTAGCCATTTTGAGTGTATACCATCACTGCTGTCTGTGATAAACAGGACTTTCAGACATACGTGATGTAGGCTGTAAAATAAGATTTAAACCATAAATGTGCAGATACTGCAGCTGGGTTCATGAAAGGAGTTGGCAAGGAATTTCCTGTTTCTACAAGATGATTTTCTGAGCTTTAACATTACATTTAAAGCACTCCCTCTAAAATAAATCCAAATCAAATTCCAAAATACCATCTCTACCACAAAACCCCACCATCTTATTCTTAGCTATTAACTATTCAGCAAATAGCAGACCTTGGCTGAGGCTCATCCGCTTATTAATGTTTCCTCTTGTGACTTCAGGTTTCAAAGAAATTACATAGTTCTGCAACTGGCTGTACAAATTCAGTTCAGGACAGCACTGAGTTCCAGGGGACTTGGCTACATACTTGCAGTTAAGCACAGGGCAAGTGCAGGTCTTCCCCAGCCCGTAAGTACTAACCTCCCCAAATACCTCGCGGGCCGGGTGCTGCCCACTGAAGTGTGGTAGGAAGTGAAGTTTATGTAGCACAGCAGTTCCTGTCAACAGGGCCAGTCAATACTTTGATCCCTGCAGAGGAGTGGGCAACGGGCTATCTTCTAAAGACTGCCAACCTACAGAGAGAGATCTGTGGACCTGCCTTGCTCAGTGGGTCCAATATATTTAGATGTGGAGCAAAGTAAAACAATAAAATTGTTCTCTTTCCAGTGCTTTCTCCTGCCCTGAAGGGTTGTAAGAACAACCATTTCTAATACCCTCTGTACTCACTCTGCAACTGGTCATTAGCATGTGGAGCTTTGAACTTACTGAACCAGCACTCCTTCTAGTCTGTCTTTGCAGAGATGAAGGGATAATTGAGTAATTTGCAGAGGCAATGGTTATCCTTGAACACATCGTCAGGGGATCAGAAGTCCTCCCCTCTGCCCTCTACTACATCTTTGTATCACCAAGTAACAGTCTGACAAGAATTTCCCTGCTCAGCAGCATGGGAGCCTTGAGACAAACTCTAACCTGCTTTCTCCACAAACTCTATATAGCCCATAAAACAATTTACAGTTCCCAGCAAGAAAGCCTGAATAAGGAAAATGAGATAAACTGGCCTCCCCAAACAATATTCACTGATATGACAATATGATTACATCCTTAGGTGGATGTCAAAAAGTTAAAAACAATGATAGCAGCACCACAGGACAAATAAATTAAGAACCTTAAATGCAGCTGTACGGGGATGGAGTTTCAAAGACTGTCACTCAAAAATGCATTAATTTCAATACAAAAAGATATTCAGGCAACTTTAAAAATTCCTACTGATAGTTATCTTAACCAATAGATTACATTTGAAAATCTAGCCTGATACTCCATGTGCCCCACCCCAAATTATTAAAATTTTCACTTAAAAAAAACCCTACAGATTTTCCTTTTCTATTAGAATTATTTGTTTGTACTAGAATTTGCATTTAGACGAGACAAAAATGGAGGCGCGTGTGTTGTGGTGAGACAGAATTCCAAACAGCAAATAACGCTGAACTCTCAGATCTGGTGTTTCATTCTCATTTGGATTCATAAATTGTTAAGAACTAGCTTTGAGATAAATGGCAAGCTTTCAAATAAAACAATGACATGATTTTATTTTAGTGTTATTCATCCATGTTCATTAAATCAAGTACTGACTACTAACCTCAATACAGTATTATAAAGAAATACTTTTAGGGAGACAGAAAAGAGCACACATTGCAATATTAATTCAGGATCCGAGCTGAAAAGAAAAGAGGAACAACAAACAAATAGTCTATTAACATAGTACAAGGTGAGTGTGGAAGGACTTGCACCAAAGCAGAGAAGGGAAGTGTCCTGCCTTTGCCTTGCATGACCAATGGTCTAACTGCTAGAAGTAGGAAAAAGAACCCTCTCCCATGAACCAGTTCCATGTTGGACAACACTGCATGTTACAGGGGTAAAGCTACAATGCACAATCAAAGGGACGCAATTTGTCAGTGAATAATCTGTAATACAGACAACACAGAATTTAAAAAAAAAATTGAAAGATAGTTATCCACACATATTCCAGTGAATGAAAATGAAAAGCACGTTTTTCCACCTGGCCTTCATGATGAGACGTTCACACAGGAAATTAGTTTCAAAGGAACATGCAATGAAAATGCAGAATTTTTTTCATTTACATGACCATTTTTCTTTATATGAGTGCTTGCACGCTCTTATGAACCTAGAGGAAGAAACAAAAAAAAGTATCTATGAATCATAACTTAGCAATCCCTATCACACAAAAATGCCATGCGCTAAAAAAAAAGTGGGTTTGATCAGTACATTATGCAAAGAATGAAGTGAGTGAAAAATCACAGAAAGATTTTTTTAAATGGATACATTAAAAATTTGTCCAGCCTGCCTGGAAAACACCTTATAAAGAAAAAGGCTGAACCAAACGATGATGTATGTGATGCAAATCATTAGCTCAACTGTATAAAGCAAATATAAATTCTATTTACCAATGTCCTCTCAACAATAAAAGTGAAATCCAGTGAGTATTTGCAAAGAAAGATAAACTATGGTTCAGTCAGTTGTACCTTAACAAATCAATGCAAATTGGTTGCCCTTTTCTTATCGTTGCCCGAGATGCTCTTGTGTTCTACTGTAAGAATGGCTTGCTATTTTATTGTGTAAAGTTCTAGCCTTAGTGAATCTTACTGCTTATTTGGGCTGTTTTCATTATTACTTTATTTGATCAACTTAGATGCTGAATTGGTCTAGCATTTCTACCATCATCTAAAAGACACTGGATTCTATGAGAAACATTCTGAAGATGGGAAAACCCAGTCTATTTTCCAATGCAATGAAATATTTTTATTAGTTTTATATAGCCAATAAAATTAGTTAAATACAAGGCCCTGAATTAGGGCAAGGACCCTGGTATATTAGGTACTATTTAATCACATACAAAGATTTGATTTCTGCTTCAAAATGTTTATAATCAAAGGCATTACCCCTGCAACTAGTAACTTACAGTCAGATTCCAGATTCCCAAAAAATTCTATTGCCCATAAATTCCCTATGGCTCCTTGTAGTTCATGTATCGAACACTAGTGTGTTGATCAGGCTGATTTTACAAAGGTGAAAATACTTGTAAGAGAAACTGAATGTGAACGGGCTCAGAAAAAAGGAACAAGCGTACCTGAGAACATGGCACTGTTTAAGGATATTATTAAAAGCTCACTGCTGTAAGGAGATTTCCTCAGAAAGAACAAAGGAAGGAATAAACCAAAAGATTCTTCTTAACCCCCATGTATCTGCTGTCTGCCCCGGGGAAGGGGGAAAGAAAAGGGAGCATGTGAAACGGAGAGTTAATAGCAATGAATTGGACTCTTTGGGAAAGCAGACAACTGATAAGGAAAGCTAAAAATATCCACGAAAAATCTATGCCAGGAAGATTAGGGACAGTAAGAAATTACATAATTATTTTGTGTATCAGGGCCCTGAGGGCACGCAGAGGCTGTAATTGCCCTGACAAGCATCCCTGGGAGCTCCTACCCACTCCCTGCCCATGGGCCATGGGCTCTATTTCAGCTCAGCCCGGAGCTATGCTGTAGGCATGCTGCTTCCCAGCTGTGTCTCCTGGGAGGACCCTGGCACTACGCTGTAGGTAGGTAGCTCATCGGCTTGATGGACCCCTCCTATGTACGCTGCAGCCCTGACTCCTGGTCCCATGTCCTTTCTGCCCTGACTGACACCTTGGAGGGCCCTGGCCCTGATTCATCCCGTGCCGCATCTGGGACTTCTGAGGATCCCATTAGCAGTGGCCGTCTCTGCCCGCAATGTTGGTAGCCTGTGGGATGGTACCCCATGTGCACAGGCATTGCCCGTGCTGGGGTCACCCTCATCTCCTGGCCCCTGCTGCTCCCCAACACCGAGATTGTCAGAGGATAGAAAATAATGGCTAGTTGTGAAATGGTAACTGAAAGTAAATATACTTTAAGTATATTTAAAATATTTAAATTAAAAAAAAAAAAAGAGAAGGGAGTTTTTCAAGCAATTGTGAGCAATTGCCTCTAAACTTCCTTCTCAAATCTTTCAGTACCAAGAACCGCAAAAAGACCTCCAAACCTCTAAACCACCCCCTGCTCTGATCGTTGCTGCTGGGTTAGTTTGCTTATTTTAGAAATGTACTAGCACAGTAAGGACTGCTGATAAATCAAAAAGATGCTTTAAAGGATGAAGGTGAAGAGACTGCGGCTGAAAGGGAGATTTCAGAATATATGCTTATTGGAAGTTAAGTATTTTGCCCACATGATACTTGGAGTGCTGCCTGATCTCTCAGTATTAATAGTCTTGGGCACAGAACATTCCTTGCTATCTTCAAAAAATAAACTAAAACCTTCTCATTTCAAGGTCAGTGGAAAACAGGGATGGCAAGACAGAGTTTTGATGAACATGCATATATATGGGTTTTTAAATGAATGGTTAACTGATGTCATCTTATGAAGTTGGCAGCTTGATAGTCATCAGAAAACTCTCTCTCATCATTCATGGTAAAGGAGCAGAACGACACGTCAAATTTAACAATCTAGAGCTATGACTTGTCATCAGAAGTCTGTTCAACACACCACACAACCATTACATCTAGATGCGCTGCCAAATGTCAAAAGAGGAAAGTAAGAAAGTAATTTTGCTTTTTTGCACATGGTTAATCTAAATCTCTAAATTGGAAGTTGCCATGAAAATTACTCTGAGAGTATCTAATTGAAAACATTTTTAATTTCAAGTCTTTGGGAAAAAAAAAAAAGCCACAGCTGCAACAAAGTATGGTAATATTAATGAAAGCATATCTGGCACTCATTCAAATCGCTGCCTTCCTCAGTGCTGTGAAAAGAAAAATCGCTCCCCAATGGAAATTCACCATTTTCACAGAAGTAAAATTACTCTTCTCTGTAAAAATGGGCCTTCATTTGCATTAGATGTAATTAAATACTGTAATTAAATTGTTGCAGTAACTAGTGTATCTCTGCATGCTACTTGGCTCCAGGAACACTCAGTATGCACGCAATCCAGATTGAAAAGAACTGTACTTATAGCAAAATTTTGCAATGTCATATCAGGATAAAATGTTTGTTCAGGTTTGCAACAAACTTCACAAAATAAGTGGTGTATAGATACATGAAAACAAACCAGCAGATGTGACTGTAAGGCATTACAGAATGGCAAACAAAATTTAATAAAAAGTTTAAACAAACAGGTAGCAATACATCCTTATGAAGGACATCGAATTGAAAATAAATGAGAACACAAGAAAGACATGACAAAGCAATTTGTAAGTCATCTCTCCTACACGGAAGTATTAAATTTATTCCAGTGAATAAATTTTTTTGTCTTTTATATACAATGTAAACTTCATAGCAATTTAGAATGTTGTTATTGGTTCTTATTTTGCTATTTATAATGAGGAAATATCAATGAAGTTGTATTTGGTACTGCAAGAGAGAGAGGCATTATTTGTAATAGTAACGACTGGAGCCAAATGTCATGGAAGTTAATGGAAGGATACCTATTGCTTGAAACAGCCGGCAGATAATTTAGGGTCTAACCTACAAGTGTGGTCCCAAAACTATATTAATACCTCCATTTCAGGGGGGGGGAGGATAAAAAAAAAAGAAAAGAAAAAGAAAACCCAAAAAAGACACTGCATTCATCATTTTACATGAACACTTTCTGTTACCTCCATATACTCAGCTTTGACCCAGACTTATCTAGAAATGCTGCCATGAAACTACTTCTACGACTGTGTGTATGTTCCTAGACACACAGATTATAAAACAAGAGGTTCTGTTGCCATGGAATATATCTCTATAATCCTTTCCAAGTAACAAAAGCTATTTCCTGCATGCTTGGTCCTACCTGATCCGCAGATGCAGACAGGCAAGCACTGTGTTACCACTGGCCAATACTTGAGCTCAAACTAAGCACTCATGGACCGGAGTGCCAATGATTCATTTTATCTTGGGTTGGCCTGTTCAACCTAATTCATGTCAGTTCATGCAGATAACACAAATACTTTGTTGTTATTAGTTAATTAGGCATCATGCCAACAACCAAAAAGTTTTTAAAAGGTATACTACATGCAAGTCATTTACAAGCTACAGGATTGGAAAACTTTTACCTGTAGGTGAAACATGGGCAGGAACTAAGAAATAATCTGTCTGGAGACTTGTGCATGGTGAATTCTGCAGAGCCACTTCCTCAGTGGAAGAGCACCCATCTCCTTAAAAGTCTCACGGCACGCAGAGGAACTGCTAGTAACACTTGGCAGGGAACTGAGATACTGTTTCATCCTACCAACATGTCACCTCACTGCTTTGAAGGTACCTAGGAAAAAGTATGGTGATCCTGGTAATACTCCTCCTTACTCTGTGGAGACAGGCTTTCAGCAGAGCCATTTCATTATTTATTAAACTAACAAGAAACTCAGAAGAGCCCTGTACCTGCTCAGTTTCTTGCTGAATTAAACTGGTCCCAGCATCTCAATCCTGAGCAATGCAAGTGTAGGAAAGCCACATCTGTATTATCCCCTTTGTGAGCTGCCCCTGCTGAGCTCAGTCGCAGCCCATAATTAATAACCCTCCATCCAACTGCATCTTAGATTTATTTGCACTTCCCTTTGGCGCCAGGCCAGATGAAGCAAAATACACACGCAGCCAGAGGACTAGCAGCATTCATCCTGCAACTCCCTGCAGAGGTTCAAAAGCAGCCAAGGGCTCCTTGATGTGGAAAAACTTACGATCAGCTTAACTAGTGAAATACGCTGTTCCACTATACCTACCTACAAATAGCTCACCAAGTTGATGTTCTATTCCAGAACAAAAGTGACTTTTACTTTTTACTCCACACACTGACAATTATTCTGGAATGAAATGAGTTTTTATTCCAGAGTAGAGTTGCCCATCAGGGAACCACTGCAGCACAGAAAACTGCATCAGAATAAGCTATGGCAGCGTATGAAAGAAAATTTCCCAGTGCAGAAAGCCTAACATTTCAGAATTGCTGAGATGTTATCTCTGACCTCCTTTGCTCAAAGTACGATAGAGATAGCTCCACACAGGCATCCAATTATGTGTTGAAATCAACAAGTACTTTTGTGCTACACAAAATTAGTACAAGGAAAAAAAGAGCATAGATGAGGGTGATAGGTGGAAAGAAGTGTTCTTTTTGTAGCATTTGCAGTACAGGAATTGATTTCACAAACATGCTCATCCAAGCAATGTAGTTCATTCAGTAGACCGTCAACTCCCATCAAAGAGTCATTCTTAACTTAAAATCAGCATGCCCGTAACAGAAACAAATGAACGGAAAAGAGCAGAATAGTTCTTTAGAAACAGCCCAGCTGTCTCACGCATCCGACACTCCCACATACAAATGTTTTCATTGAAGGGGAAAAAAGTGCCAACCCTAAAGCTGAATACTATAGTTAAAAATGGCCATCAAAACCTAACTATGTACCATGCAAACAGTGTAACCTAAGACACTAAGCACATTCCCAGAGAAGAGCACACCAAAAAACGACACTCTAGAATCCTTACAATATTTTCAAAAGCAACATTCCTAACAAAGGATTTTACAAGGCAATAAACCACTTTATTATGTAATTAAATTCGCCTAAATTGGCTTTTGCTAACTGCACAGTTTATTACAAGGACAGCTGTCCCCAGGGATTAACAAACTCTGGGTTGAATATGACACACATTACTATATTTTTTTGCTTCTCTGAAGCCTTGTGAGATATTGAAGGGGTTTGAGAGACAAATTTAGAACAAACTTATTTAAGGAGAATAAATTAGTAAGTATTCCAGTAAATGGTGTAAAAAACATTACAGGAAGGCTCATTTTTACCTTAAGAGCACAGTTAATCTCACTTAAGTCAGAAAGTCCACTCTAGTGTACACTGTTGCAAAATTTAGCTCAGTTAGTGCAGATATGAAATTTGCTACCATTTATGGGACAATAATGTGTTTCTCTGATTGGTGAAAATCAAAAACCTTGTTCAACTGACAATACAGAAGGTTTAGTATATGACGACACCTCTGTACCATAAGATACTATTTCTTAGAATAGTTCTGTACCTTTGATAAGCTATTGAGTAATAAAGGAAAGACAAAAATTCTGTTTTCTCTGATTAAATAAATAAATACATAAAATTCAAATTCTATGCCAATTCAAATTCTTAGGTCATACTGGAAAGAAATTTAGTTTCCTCTTAAAAATCTTCTTCCCAGACCCTGAGAAAAAGACAGTAAAGAGAGAAAAATATTATTAAAACTTCTAATTTTTACTAGAAAAACATAATTAAAATAATACTAAGAGAAAAAATAATTCTCCACCTGAAATCACTTATTAGCCTATCTGCTTGCAGAATCAAGATAAAAGAGGACCATTACTAATGAAGCCTTAGCATTTAATCAACACAACTTCCAGTTTCTAACAATAAATTCTGTAGCTGTAAGCACACCAAAAGAATCCACCAACTGCAAACTGGGGGTAGAGACTCTGAAACCTGCACTTCTCACAGCATGATTAGTTAGTCCCGTGAATACCTGCCATCACCTTGCTGAAAGATGCGACCACCAACTGAAAATGAAATGATATGGCAGATGAAAAGTATAGCACACGCAGCATACTTGATAGAGATCCGAGTTGAATGACAAATTAAGTTTTTGCTTGTTTGTTTAAGACTAGGATACTGGTTGGTTTGGGTTTTCTTCCAGAGGTAGATTCACAAAGGCACCTTAGGTTTTGTGTTTCAGACGTTAAACCTTAGTACTCTGCCACCTAGTAGCATGCCCAACCTGAAAACAGCCAACTGCATTCCCAGTACCAGTACATTTCAGCTCATGTCCTCTACCCTCTTTTTTCCCTTCTAATTCTGTGTAGCACGTTACCCATCAATACTCAGGGAAGGAAGCCTTTTGCTGTTGAGGCTTATGAATCCCTTATGAATAAAATCTGACTTAACGATCTGCAAAACAATAAAATTTGAAAATTACTGCTCTCTACAATGCTTGGAGGTGTTAGCAACCTGGAACAAGATCTACAAGAGACACGGTATTGAACAAGGGTTACCCAAGCTTCCCTCTTGGAAATCCTGAGGAAAAGTATGCACCTACCTCATGAGGGGGCCAAGAAGCATGTGCCTTATAAGCACAGAACTAAGTAATGACTGGTTTCCTTAGGATTTATTTCTGATGATTAAATTCTTTGAAGTCTAACAATACAGAAATGGCATTATATCTTTTTCTCTATGGCTATGATACCTGAAGTGTCTCTGTCCCTCCTGGATTCTGTAATCTTTAGTAAGAAAACATAGACCACATTGTACAAACTTGAGATGTTCTTCTCTACCTACTCACCTATTTTAATGAACCTTGCAGAAACACGGTATCTTTGAAATTATTATATTCAACTTAGTTGAAATTAGTTAACAAGTTTCAAATTTACCATTACCACTGTCAGGCTTAAGCAAAATTATGTACACAGAAATACAGAGAGTGCAACAGCATAAGCTTTACTTCAGCAGGAACCAAGGCTGAAGATACTTAAATACTCATGGCAGAAGGGACAAGCCACTCTCCCTTCCCCACAGCACTGAAATGGCAGCTAGTTACTTTGGTCCCTCCTGTTAGGCTAGCGTTGCAAGTTCTGATGTTTTAATCCCCAAACACAAGTGAAGGATATAAATTATTTACTAAAAAATCTAAAACAACAACCTTTGTTCTCATCAGCATAAATTTAACATGGGGAGCATCGTACTATGACTTGCAGTAAATATACATGCAATAGATCATACTCATGTACCATGATATATGGTGCTGCTGTTGCTGTTAAGATACGATTCAACCAATGGTGCTTGTTCTTCTGAATGTTTCATTCTGCGTGTTCTTGTGCGACTGTCCACATTGGACTGAACCATTAATGGCTCCTGGCGCTTTTTTTTCTGCTTCTGTTCTAGCAATGCTCGCTGAGGAAAGTACAAAGAAAAGCATCTGTTACTGGACTCCAAACAGTAGCAATCTATGATGAAAAACAACATATATTTTTATACTTTCTCCAGTTTCCAGTGGCAGCAGTTGGCAAGTGGGATATTGGGATACTGGGTTATAGGAAATCTTTACAAAAAACCACAGCCAACTCACTGCTAAAACATCTTCTGCTGAAAACAGCAAATAATTAAAACAGATCTTTCTGAGCAGTCTACCAGCTGTCAGAGCTTGCTTAGAAATAACCCTTGGGAAAAAAACAGTGTGAGAGTACTGGCTGTGAAGCAATGGGAGGGTAAGCAAGGGCATGAGGCAGAGATGCCAATATAAGTTTCTGTAAATCAAAAGCAGGTAATCTGCAAACTAGAATCAAGTGATAATGCTGGACATGAGCCTAATTTATCAACTATACAAGATGAACTTTAATTAAACATCTGAATTTCTCAGCTAGACCTGCTGAAAACCAAAATCTTCAGCAGCCGATGGCACCATAGGCACCTCACTCTTTCAGCCCTCGTCCAGAACTGAACAGTTAATTTTACTTATCCATTACCTTACCATTTCCCTGCTCCTGTGTAGTGATTTTTTGCTTTTAGAAAGGAGATGGACTAAAACTGAAGAACAAGAATGGAGAGTGGACTCTTTCAGCTCCATAAGTTGTGTGGAACACCTCACCATGACTTCAAAGTAATCAGAATCTAGTACAGGATTATGGCATAAATAGAAAGTATTTGAATTTGAAAATGACATGCAGGTAGACATGCAAGCTGATAAAACAATGGGAAAAGAAATTTATAGAAAAACAAAAACTTAAACTCACAAGGTTTAACTATAAACATGACAAAGTTTTCTGAAAAGGGGACCACAAAAAAATCAAAGAAAAAGTGGAAACCTCAAACCCCATTAAAATTTGATGGCAAAATTCCCCGAGATTTCATGGGAGAGATTCTGAATCACTTTCCTGTACAAGTCATGTAGGAATACAGTAGCAAAATAGGCAACATAGCACACAGTGCCACTAGTTTACAGGCACAAGGGCTAAATCCATGGAATGAAATGGAAAATATGTAAAAACTTTGTGGTAAACCTCTGTTGGCTGTTACGTCTGCTGGAACCTCTTGTCCTTTCTGGTCCATCAAAGGGGTAACACATATATTGTAAGTCAGCTTAAAACAAGTCCAAGGCAGTGGAAATGAGAATCACTCAAACCACAGTCATAAGAAAAAATTTAATGGAAGTTAAACTTCCATTAAAAAAGAAAAAAAAAAAAAAAAAAGCTGTAACCTCCACAGACATCTCTTTTGCATTCCCTAATCAGAGGATGTAATTTTCTATCAATTACCAGATATAAGTGTCAGTGATTTCATTACTCCAAGATCTAAACTTCAGAGAGCAAGTAGGTCCCCCTCCAAAATCTTACCTGCCTGTCAAGCTTCTGCTGACGCAGGCTGCTCCCCTCATCATCCAGAACACTGCAAAGACAAAGAGTATGTAATTGGAACAAATTTATCACTCAAAACAACACCTAACAGCAATCACCAGAGCAAACTCTTGCAGAACTTATCCATATAAAACTCCCACTATGTTCCATGGAAGTTTGTGTGCCCTACCCTGCAATAGTTGACTCAAGAGAATTTAAATGCAGTCCATGAAAAACTCAAAAACTCCAGTTCACATAAACATCAATAAAAATATATATTCACCCAGTTCACAAAGAAATGCAAAATCCACAGTTGATAGCTTGTTTTCTTCTCTACTGTGTTCTAATGCAAAATGTCAATGTATACAGCAACGGGGTTTGATTGAAAATTTGCATATAAAGCATATAAAAAGTGAGGACTGTAAGAGAGCTGCTTAGCAACTCAGCAGTATTTAAAATTCCATTAGGAAAATTAACTGTCTAATCTTTTGCACACTGAAATCCAGAATTTATTCCTGGGTATCTGAAAAGCCACACTGATTGCCATGCATTTCAACATTTAGAGACTGGCAAGACAAACAGTATTGTGCACTGCCATATTTCTTTCTGCTAATTGTTGCTAGTTGGGAGATTAGCTTCTGCACATTCAATCATTTTCATTAATTAGATGTTAAAAACTAATGGCAATGAAATGAGAAAATTACTTTTGTGAAGTATTTTATCAAACTACTGACTACACTTTATTTTTTTGAGAAGAAAGGTCTCTACTGTAAGAACGTTATGGTTAAACATTTGACATAGATAACAAAATCCTTTGAACTGTAATAGATCATCTACAAGGAAAATAGTTCTATAGAACAAAAAAATAGCCTCTTACAAGTAGAATTCATTTTCTCTCACAACACATTTTTATAAAAGATTAGCCCCTTTTTTATAATCACTCTTAACAATCAAAAAGAAAAAAAGAAAAAAAACAGGACAAATGAACCTGGATTCTGACCTACATACAACCAAATTGTATTGCAATGGAAATTTCATTAAAAATGTGACTTCCCATGTATTAATATATCCACTTCAGGAAACAGTAACATTATAGTAGAGTTAGAACAGCTAATAAAGGCATGCAGAATGCCACCTTTCCAATGCCAGCATTATCAAAGACCTATAATTAGGCATTATTGGTGTTGTGGTTTAACCCC
>VZTL01086838.1:0-12394 GCA_013400535.1 Scopus umbretta
GAGGGGGTGCAGAATGAACATGGTGTTTGCCTTCCAAATGCACTTGGATAAGGGCTGAGGCAAGAAAATGGGAGAGCAAACCCAGGTGTTTTAAGAAAAGAGCAAGGGTCAGAAAAGCTCATCTTTAAGAAAGAATACCAGGGAAAAAAAAGAACTGGCCACAGTATATCTGGTGCTTTTCCCTCATACTTTAGGGTGTCTCCTGACTCTGTCACATCCCTTATATTTTATGTACAGGAGCAGAGTATTGCTGTCACCAGTGTCACTTGGTAACCGTCCAGCTAAAGGCCACCTGTTGGAGAACATCTCAGAGCTGAATACCAGCTTTGAAAAAAACAGGGATACGGTTAAAGCCACTCATGTCAGATGTAATTAGAGATATACTGGGACATTGCTGGAAGAGCCTCTGGAACTTTCCAAAATGCTGGGTCGCTGTTGATCAAATGTATTTGCTTTTCTATTTTAGCAATCAATGTATCTGCGCTTGTGGAAAGGCTGCTGAACTATTTCTCACGTCAATCACAATTAGAGAAGTGTTAATCATGTTCAGGAGTTGTTAATCATACATTAAATTAAATGAGTGACACATGCTCTCATACAACGTGGTCACCAAACAACAAGCCCATCTTAGACGTTCTCACTTGCTCTTTACAGTATGCCTGTTTGGCCTATAAGTGTATAATAATTTATGCTTTTAATTAGATTATTGCAGTGCATAAAGTAGCATTGCTATCATCTACTAGTCATCTTTTTCCTTTTACAGAGACCTCTGCACAGTCAAGCCATTAGTGGATCTACCGTATCAATATATTCCACAGTGCTGCTGAAAAATTGTTCTAAGGACTCGCACCCATTCAATGGGATTGTGTGAATGTGCCCCCTGAACAAGCCAGCAATGGAAGACAGCACATTAGTTGTGTTAAACTGAGGTTTGCATTTCCTTGGCTAGATCACTACAGGGAAGATGCATCAACAGGTATAGAAGTGGCATATCCAAAGGTTTTCTCAGCCCTGGCTAAAAAGTGCCTCTTTGGTTAAAGTATACGCTTGTTGATAGTGAAAGTTTGAGCATATGTGTGTGAGAGTATAGATGCCTATGTCTATATATATATATATAAAAGTGAATGTAGGGAATGTAAAGACATTTAATACAAATTAGAAAATATACTGTGCAGCAAAACAAGAGAAAATATGAGTACACTGGCTGGCTGCTGGAAGAGGACATGGGGCTATTTACCTGTCCTTATCAGCTCTCCTCAGCATTTGTTTTTGTGCGCTGCTGGTGCTGTGCTAGCTGCCTCTGCTCAGAAGCAGTACAGCCTGTCTTCTACCAGGGCCACAGACCGTTAGAGGAATTTTAATTCTACCAGGAGCAAAATACTTGCTGTGATATCAGCCAGTTGCTAGAGGGAGATGGAAAACTGTTTAAGATGACAATTCAGTGGGAATTTGTATTAGTGCTAGCAAAAAAGCAGGATGGCCCATTCTGATACTAATTTTGTAGAGGTCTTGGAGCACCATGCAAGTCCTCGAAGTGTGGGAGCATGGTGATTCTGTGTCAGTGGTGGACTAGCTCTGACTATTGAGCCGGATACTAGACATTAGCAAATAAAAAATAATAAAAGGCCTTGAAAATGAAAGAAAGAGCAAAGGCAGAGAATTTAATTCATGCTGATCCACGTGACCTTATGGAAAATTGATCTGTTTGTAAAGAAAATCTGATTTCCTTTTTTGATGAGATTATGAGTTTCTGTGATAAAGGAGCTTGACAGAATAAGTATTCTTAGATTCTCCTTAAAGAAATCCTGCATGACAAATGGGCTAGTGCTATCAATATAGCACACTAAATGCACTAAACTTTCTGTATGACAGATACCAAAAATTGTTTGCTAATGGGTATTCATAAGCAGTCATTTCTAGTCATGTTCCACAGGGATCTGTATTAGAGTGGAACTTCGTTCACCACTTCAGATTGAGAAGCGTACATAAAATTATTTCTAGCAGCAGTGGTGAGGAAAGGATGGTGATCCAGAATGACCTCAATCACTTGGGGAAGCTGGTCTTCAACATCAACCTGCAGCCTGGGACATCCACGAACACTTCTGTCTGTACCCTGCGTCAGGCGTGGTGTCACAGCCAAAACATGCTTGGATGCCACTGCCAAGTGGGGATCATGCCTCAAAGGACCAGAGCTGGAAAAAAGCCAGGCCATCCCCACAGGGTGAGGAGCCGTATCCTCAGAAATATCAGCTCCCTACAGCAGCTTGAGAGGTGACAGCGTACAAGGACCGGCACAGTTGCCCGGGGCAGTGCCAGCAGCCGAGAACCTGGGTATACAATCAGAGGAGCAGTGAGGTAAATTTAGCTCTGTTGTCCACATAGATACTAGCACGTAATTCTGATGTCCCCATTTTCAAAGGGATTGAAAGGCTACAGAGACTGCAGCGAAGAGCTGCCAAAATGAATTGAAGGCTGGAAAACCTGCTGTGTACTTGGAGACAGGAAGAATCTGTTAATTCTTCAAAAACAGACTGAAGGGAGATTCAGTTTCTGTGTGTAATTTCCTGCGTGAGGGGGGAAAAAAAAAAAGAGTCTTAATATCTGGAAGTCAAATCCAAGCACATTTAAACGAGAAACAATGACAGACGTTTTCAGCTGTGAGGCTGTTAGTTGCTGGAACAAGTTACAAAGGAAAATGCTGCCTTTGCCATCATTAGGTGTCTTTGAGTAAGGGCAAATCTTTCTGGAGAAACTGTACTTTTTCTTTTATTTTTTTTTTTCCCCAGAAAGATACAGCACTGTGGCCTTTGTTGTGAAGTAGATAGGAGAGGTGGTCAGATTTTAAAGTCTGTGTGTTATTAACAAGAAGTTTCCTCAACACATCAGGATGGAATAGAGGACATGGTCCTACGAAGGCAGTGCAGGTCATGGCCATGTAGTCAAGTCCATTAAATGTCACTGCAGAGTCTGCTGCTGAACCTCTGGGACTGATAGTTAATTTTAAAAATGGACTGAGTTTCTTCCCACATGGTGGCTGTGTTATAGAGAGCTAGAATAAGGTTGCTTATACATCTGAATCAGACCTGGACGCAGATGTGGGAGGCAGGTGTTGGCTGGGAGAGCATGCACTGGGAATGTGTTTAGATATCCTGGATAGTACTTTCCAGTGTGAAAGAGAGACACATCCCCATCCAGCCTCACGCTCTTACCTGTTTACTTTAGTGCTGCTGGAATCTAAACACACTCCAGCTTTTCTTCAGTTGCCACGTAACAGCCCCGTCTGTTGTCACAACCCAATTCTTGCACTTGACCAAGACATCCTGGCTGTTATGAACCGCTCTAGGCTGTTTTTCTCTCCCCTATCAAACGTTAAGTTTCAAGTGACTTAGTAGGCTCTTTCTGGAAAAGGTGGACTTGCCTAAATACAATAATTTCTCTAAGTATTTTTACCTCTAAATTGCGAATGTCATTCAATCCAAAGTGACTATTTTGTGTTTGCATAGTAGATGTCACGCACACTAGGAAGCATTTCAGACCTGCTGTGTTTAACTGCTAATAGGATTTGCAGCTATGTTTGTGAAGTCCAGCTACCACATTTACTTCACTGAGCTTCAAGTTTATACACTGTGAAGAACTAGAATGAAATATTAACACCATACAGCTAAATAGAGAAAGTTTGTACAGTATCCTGCACTACATTTTTCTCCATTTTCCATCGGAAAAAGGACAAAGGCACAATGAGGCTAAAAAAATCTATAGCAATGTATGGGCTTCAGAAAACTTTTTCTTTACTTCCAAAGTACCCTGACTCACATACAATTTATGTGGAGCACGTAGCTGATTTAGAGAAGACCTTAAAATGACCCGTTAATCCAAATTCAATTGGAAACTGGAATAGCTGTAACTGATCTGTTGTCACAACAGCAGTACACAGAAGTCATAGGAACAGACTGAGAAGATAACACTGCTAAAATGTAGATGTTTTCCCACAGGATCTTCAGCCAGCTACAAACATTTTCGAAGTTTTCAAAGAGATATAGCAAAGATAAAAATTATAGTTGAAGTATTTTTCTTACCTACTTTATGTGAACCAAACTATTGCTTACTTTTTTGTCATTTAAATGATCATTTTACCTTATATTTCTCCCCTTTTTTTTGATTCCCCTCAGTGTATTTATATTTCTAGCCCATCCCTCATTCCCACATATCAGCACATCGCCTACATATTAGGATTTACAGCATAGGATTCCATTTAAGCCAGCCATTTAAGGACTGAACCCTAATTGGATCAGTTCTAAAGCAGAAAACAGGGATAAAACTTATTAATTTGAAGTTTCTAGGCCTTGACCAAAGTTAATAAAGAATTTTTTTTCTTTATACCAGAGTTGTTTTTTTTAATCCCCTAAATATTTGTTCATACCAGCCATTGGTTCCAGAAGCATCTGCAGCCTGGGGACTGCTGGAGCTGCTCAGTCTGCAGCTGCCAGGCTTGTTATGAAACTGGAGGAGGGAAGCGAGGAAACTCTCCCTGAAGGTGGCCATGATGTATGTAGAGCCATCTCTTTATCTCTGTCCCTTCCTTGAGGGAAAGGACCATGTTTTGTGGGTACACACGCCATAGTGGCAGGAAGCATGCTCTGCAGTGGCTAAAAGGAACACTTCTCTGTGTATCCCCTTTCCAGCTGACCAGAGAGGTGGAAGTCCTGAAATGATGCCAAGCCACAAATTATCCAGATGTGCCAACTGGGAAAAGCGAGTCTGTCTTATGGCATGGGCCACCCTGTGCCCGCGCAACTGCCAGAGACCCTGTTGCTGATTCTCTTCCAGAAGTTTGTCCTTAGCCCTGGGTCTTCATCTTCCTTCCACCCCTCCAGTAGAGGAATACACCTGTGGTGGCCTGAATGCCCTATTACCCCTCATGGGCCCCCTGCTCTTCCATATAGGTGGCTCTAATGGCTCACCCATCCTGAAGGCCTCACATGTCTTCCTTGTCTGAACTTGTATGACCTTCCTAGGGCAGGCAGGGGTTTCTCTGCTGCTTGAGAAAGCCCACCATGAAAAATGTAAGGAAGCACACAAGCCATTGGCGTGTCAAGCACGTGAAGTTTGAGGTCATCACCAGGATTTTTAATTGTTTTTTTTGCAATGTGAGCAAATCCAGTTCTCACCACGTGATTTGCTTGGATACAAAAATCTAGTCTTGTCTGGGCTGGTCTGGCTTCTGTATTTGTTTGCTGCGTTTTTCTTGTTATTTGTAATTTGTTTAGAACCATCCCCGTTCAAAGTCAAAACAAAGACAGTATGTTCAGTCACTCAAATTATAGGCCATTCCCCAGGGCAATAACCCAAGACTACAAAAATTCATACAATGCCTTCAAAAAAGAAGGAAAAACAGCAGCCTCATTATTTGGCAAGCAAGAGCTATGATTTTGTTGAGACTTGCTTAAAAGAAACATTATCAGATTTTGTTTTGTTCTCTCATCAAGGAATCTGTGCATAAGCGTAAATTATTCAAGCATGCAGGATTTAGGATATGCCAGAGTAAAAATGTCCATCACTGTACCCTCCATTTGCCCTATGTCCCTCAAAACAATCCTCCTGTGCTGGGCTGCCTAATGATCCACAAAATGTTGGCCTGCTGATTGCATGAAGTGACTTTCAATCCCGTGAAAAGATGGTTCATATCAGAGTTATGAACCACAGAAGCACAGGCTCGGAAAACTGTTCAGAAAGCTCCCTCAGTTGAGACGGGAGACATGTGGATGTTTACAGCTGTTGAAAGACTCAGCAACAAACTTCAAAAAAGAGGCCACAGGACAGTGGTTACACTAATAAAAATAAAGATGTTTTTCCTGGAGAAGTATTTGCTGACTTGAAAGTGGCCTCTCTGCAGGCACCGAGCAGGATGATGCATACTGTTCACTGTCCGACAGGCACTCGGGTATGGCCTTCTGGTTGTTGAAAAGAGCTATAGGATGAGGGGGAGGTACGGGAGATGTGCCTATGGAAATATTATAAATGCCTAATCCCAAGCAGGCTTCCTCAAACAGACCTTTCTTTTTTTTTGCTTCTCATGATTTGTAGTTAGAAGTAGATAGAGTTGCAGATCAAAACGGTATTTCCTGCTAAATTGTCATTCTTGCTGCTACTCCTGCAACACAGCACATCTAATCTTAGCTCACTGCCTCTTACAATTTTTTTTTAATTTATTATTTAGACTTACCATACCTTTCTTATGATCAATGTGATAGTCATTTTTGGATACTGGCAGTATACTGTGGGGAAGGATTCCTGTTCTTGTACTCATCTCTACATATCTCTTTTCAGCCACTTTTGGAGGCAGATTACCAAGATGATTGGACTTTTGGTCATATGTCATTATAGTTTCCTCCCTCCAAAAGAAAGCTGTATTCTAAATAACAGCAAACATGGACAGACCCTGATTATAAGCAGCTTAGTAACACTCTTCAATGCAGCTGTAGTTTTGGCACTTTACATCAGTAGCACAGAAGTCTTATTCCCTGGATACCTTTCCTAGGTGGATAACCTGAGGCAGCGTTGTGGGTGCATCAAACTCTTTTTATTTCACAATGGCTAATGAGCAGCCATGGTATGGCAGAAATTTTTATGACCTCCACTTAGCTTAATCTGCAATCAACTACCATTTCTTAAGTGAAATTGCTGACTAAAATTCAATCCTATGTACCATTTGAAAACCTTAAATGCGTTGTTCACTGGTGAGTTTACTTCTGGACTGTATGTTGATCTTTGTGTGTATTCCCATTAATTTGTCAGTGAAGACATAAAAATGAGCATCAGAAATAGCTAAGCAGAAAGCCCGAATCATAAAGCCTTAAGCATAAAGCCTTAAGCCTTAAGCATAAAGCCCTCATCAAAAGTCTTAAGACATAGTCATATAATTAGCTGAGGTGGTGCAGATGACCGACTTACGCAAACTTTGTGGAAGAAGCAAGAAGAAGGAAAAGGTAAATCAGTAGAACTGTAAGAAACCAAAAGGCTCAGTTACCAGGCTTTGTAACCTGAAAGAAAACCCAGTAAAAGCAGGAGAAAACAAATCATATGATCCAGTAGTTCAGTTAAACCATCTTTATATAGAGTGTTTTTTTTCCCAGTGTAGTAATTTAAATCACTTCTGTAGATGAAGAAAACCCTACATATCCTCCCTTATGAATTTAAAGGAACAAGGCCAAAAGCAGTTCCCTCATTTGCTCCCATGACACACAAAGCTCTGCACAATGATCAAAGTTTTACCATAAATCACTGTCCATGTAACCTTTTCATTTATCTGTTTTTAATAGCTATCAAAACCTGAGGAGGCCTTTACACTATTATCTGAAAGGGCAATGAATAAAGGGTCAAGCCCTTCTTTTTCTGGGGTTGTAAAACAGGCTGGGAACTAGTGTCTTCTGCACTGGAAGAGGAGAACTGAATTTGGGGGTGACTGTGTCTTTCGCCCTGGGCACAGTCTGTTCAGGGAAGAGATTTGGGGTCTGTTGATGGCTGATGAGTGTTTGACCAACACTGCCCACACTGCTGCCTGACCTATCTGCATCTGCTCCAGGAACTATTGAGGCTTCCTTACTCAAAGAAACAACCATATCAAATTAATTATCTCTCTCTTTCCTCTCTCTCTCTCTCTCTCTCTCAACCCTTGAACGAGACACAGGATTCCTGTCTGGACTTGACTTAACATTTGCCAGTGAAGGCCATTAAGCCCAGACACAAGAAAATCTCCCATCTCATTTTCTTTTCTGCCTAAAGACTCCCCTCCTTTTCCTCCTCACCTGTCTCCCAAACACTGCCAGAGAGATAACAACCTCTCCTCTGGGGTGGCTGGGGCACCCCCAGTCAATTTAGCAGTTCAGCCATGGCACAGGTGTGAACTTTGCAGAGGTGTGATCTGAACTACCCACCCTGCTTTTCTCCTCCAGACATCAGTGTGCTTGTTTTGCCTGCAGCATCTGAGTGACAAAACTAACAAGGCTGTGGGGATAAAACAGAAAATTATTGAGCAGATGAGGACTGAGAAAATCCAAGGATGAGACGGAAAGGCAAGCAAGAAATCTAGAGCTGAGCAGTCAGCAGGGAACTGGAAATAAAAGCCCATAGCTCTCCTTTGGTTTGCACAAATTTCTACTTTTATATCCGTGAAAGTGACTCACGACTCCCTCAAAACTGAATTTCAGGATGACAAGGCAAAACCTGGCAGACAGCCTTACCATGCTGTTCCTGCTCTTGCTCAGCACTATTTCTCCCCTCCCACATGGCACTTTCTTTAAAACGCTAGAGCTGGTTCTGGGAAAAGTTTTGAAATGCCAACATGAAGGCAAAAATAGCTTTCCAAATGCTTTTCCTAAATTATTTGATATAGAGGAGCTTGACAGGTAAGGTTTTCAGGCTGCTGGACTCTGCAAAACTCTGACTTCTATGGGAGAACAGCTCCTTAGGTCCATTGCTGCAGAAGTCTTTCTGTCCAGTCTTATTCTATGTATGCGTGCATGTGCCCGTGTGTATCACCCAACAACCATTGAAAACCCTCAGTAATTTCCATATACGTTGTTAGAGGGGTAGTGGTCTCAAATATAATTTCTTTTTTCTACAAAAGTCACAAAAATAAGCAGCTAGCTAGACAAAAAAAACCCGAGAAGTATGTAGGGTTGAGGTGGTCTCCTCATTAGCCATCAAAGAATCCACACTGAAGGCCCCCCAAAAAGGGGATGTTTCAGTTTGAGCTTATGCATTATTTGACAATGCTGAATCTAACACAAAGCCATAAAAAACTACTTTTTCTATTTTGTTTTTGTATAGAGGAGTAGGACCTTGTTCTTGGTTTTAATTGCTAAAAAGTCTCTGCTTCTAGTTGTACCTGGTGTACATGTTGCATGTGTACTGGCATTTTTTCAGATTTATTATCTTATAGATAAGAAGCCTCAACACATCCTCACTTTAATTTGTCTGTATTTTAAATTTTCATCATGGTCTGAAAGATACTAAGGGTTTTGTCAAACAAGAATAAAGATTTCTTATTTGTCAGCTAAAAAATCCGTTACCTCAGCTACACAAAAGAAATGTTGTTCTGGTTTGTATGAGTTTCTGGTCTCTGTCAGGGCTCCTAGGCACTGTGGCAATACAGATAAATAATAACTGCATCTAGTGCCAAATGGCACAGGTGCAAAAATAGTTTGTTATCAGCTGAGCAGAAAATGGATGCTTGCCCCTCGCTTTGCAAGGAAAATTTTATTTTCTGAAAAAATAACAGAAACCTCTAGTTTATCTTTTTTTATTAAAAAAATAAAACACCACTGCCAAGAACAAATGTATTTTAGAAATGCCTCTGCGGTGACTGCTGAGAGCTGTTTATTAGCTTTCTCACATCCCCATCCTTTCCACACACAGCAGGCTCGCCGGGCAAGTGGCGCCTGTAGCAGGCCACGCGTCTCGGGTGCTGAGGAGCCACGTTCCTCAGGGAAGCAGTGGGGCAGGGCAGGAATCAAGCTGAGGAAGGAGAACCACTGATCCACAGCTTTCCTAAGTTCCTAGGGTCAAGGTTTCAATTATTTTAAATTGCTTTCTCAATAAATTAAACATTAATTTTGGAAAGCAAATATTTAATTGGAAAAAAGAAAAGTTATATTGGTTTTCACCAAAAATAATTTTGAAGGAAAATTTTGGAGTGAACTAATCAGTAAGTAGAGTATATCAATCCTATAGGAATGGTTTGTGATTCCCAGTAGCTGGCCAAAGGAAGCAAGAGTCTGCACAGCCACAAAATCTAAAACTGAGACATTTACTGCTGCAAGGCTGCATGCTTCCCCCAGGTCTTAGCTGTGGAAGAGGATTATTGTATGACGTTTTCATCAGAAACTCTGATGTCTTTAAGAGAAGAAGGCCAGAACATGTTGCGCTTTGATGGTGATGGCCTTTTATCATTTTGTTCAATGGTTAAATAATATTTGATCTTTTACTCTGAGCTCCAGGTCCTGAAGACACAGGACTGAGTAAGAATCTCAGATTTCATTTTTCAAAACAACAGCTTCAAGCCTTGTGATAGATAAAGAAAGTCTGTAAAGGTAACGTCTAATCCTTCCTTTCCCACGCATATACAACCTTTCCTTACACCACATGCTCAAGTATCAGGAGGTCATTAACACAAGCCAGAGGCACTGGTTTTAATCTCTAGTTTATTGAAATCTGCCTCATTGTTTGTTTTTTTCTTAACACTTGGCATTGGCAATGATTAATGCTGCCAACATTTTCCTTGCCAGGAAAGATGTTTCCTCTCCAGAGTGCCAGTGAAGCCTGGAGACACCTCCCACTCTGGGGTTGCCTTTCCTCCCTCACCTATAGGGAGAGCAGCTAAGGAAAGGGGTGGAAATCTCATGCCCCTTTCAGGAGAGGCTTTTCCAAGAGGGAAGAAAGGAAAAGCAGCATTTTACAATTTTCTTGTGGGTCAAGAGCAATGGGAAAAGCATCAAGGAGCTCCAAACAGCTTTTTCCTTTCTTTTTCCACTCCTGCTGAAATGTAACTCAGAAGGTGCTGATAACCTTTCTTCTCCCTTCTTCAAGCACAGCACTGTAACTCCATGGATTGCCCCAAGAAATGCTGCTTGGCAGAAAGCTGTGATCAGAGTAATTTGATTGACCTACAGCCTGCTCTGTGTTGATCCACAAGATGAGGGCTACCAGGATAAGGCCAGCTGGGTTACCTCAGCAGTCTGTACCTAGGCCATGAGTTAAGGCACCCCTCTTACACTGACACAGTGACCTGGGTTAAGCTCAGCTCTACATGGGGTAGATCTCCACCTGCTGCTTCTCAATTTTTGCTCTCCCTGTGAGGTAGGGTGACCGGCAGAGGCATTTTTGGCTGGCCATTTGAAGATGGATGTTTGCCAGCTCCTTTTCACCTCCTGAACACCACAGAAGTGCCAGATCTGATTTGAGAATCTGGCTTATTATTTTTTGATTATTGTCCCAAGGATAGAAGAGTACCCTCTTCACTTGTCAGCAACTAATAGGTCACAAGTTGGCTGGTTTACCAAACATGAAAACAATTTGCCAACAGCAGGGACTTACACCCTAAAAGGAGAGAACACGCTTTTATCTGGCAGCCTCCTCACCACCCCAAACAAAGGAGAGATATGGGGTATCGGTAGCTGCTTTTAAGTTGTCCCGACTGCTAACTTGTTTCTGATTTTTAGGCCGTCTGTCTTTTAAGTCTTACTTGTCTATTGCTAACAACTGCTCAGTGAGCTAATACTTCTTAAGAGCTGTTATCAGTCACCCACGCTGCCTGGTCTGGAAAACAGACATGAAGTTTTTTGGTAGCTTAGTCCTTATCCCACTGCATCGGTGGGATCCTGCCACCGATGACGAAGGGCAGAGGATTAAAGCCAAGTTATTCTGCTGCCCATTGTCAGGCTTCAGCAGTCTTAAACATGATGAAAGAGCCTAGATTTATTTCATTTCAAATGATTGTAGTGCCAGCTGCATCTTATGTGAATATAGAGACAAAAATTCCTATTTATCACTAATGGTATCTTAGTATATTCTAATTGCATATTCTTCCTTCCCTCGTATGCAGCAGCTACAGAACTCAGAAAGAGATGCCAGCAGTAGATGAAGAGATGAAGAGATGAAGAGTTTGGAAGTTATATAGAGGTGTGGAGGAGGGGCTTAGGATGGACCGAAGGGAATTGCACCCCCTTCCTTACTCGTTGCTGACACCCCCCAGCCTCACAACTCTGCAGCCCTTCCCTTGGATCCCCCCGCCACTTTGCAACACTATTCCACTAAAGAAATTCATAAGGTGGGAAGGAACTTGTAAGGCACTGAAATGTTGGCCTCAGCTGTGATTCACGCTGGGAACAGTCCTTGACCCTTGCATTCAGCCCTATAACACATTTTGGCAGAGGAGCAGGCGTGGGGCTTGGCCGCCAGAAGTTCATGGAGTTATAACAGGAACACTCTTTATTCTTATTAAGGCAATGAGCTGAGTGTGGTTATTTAGGGTATTTGTGGGAAGATTCACCAGCCCCGATATAAGGACCTGCAAGTTAGGGAGGTCATTCAGCTGCCCACATAGCTGGGGTACCGCAGGCAGCCACAACAGCACAGGTCATTCCCAGCTTCTGTGTCCTCCTTCCTGCCCCATACAGGTGTCTCAGAGACCCCAGGATATACCCAGTGGCACTAGACAGCTCCCTGTGGGCAACTGCCTGGAGTCCTCAAGGGCTGAGGCTAATGTAGTCTCCTTTTCTAGGAGTGAATAGGCTGAGCACAATTAAGCATCTAAGGGAGGTCAAATTAATTGCTCTCTGGAGGTTCATATTTCACTTCTTTGGTCATGCCCACAGACTTTATAGAATCATAGAAT